>CAUYPK010137918.1:22500-44265 GCA_963574355.1 Loris lydekkerianus
GGTTGTCTGTGCTCATGCCAGTTTTCATGCTTTAATTCAGCTGCCCTGCGGTTCTCGGCTTTGACATTGAGATCTGCACGGCCACCAGAGATAATTATTTCAACCTTCAGGCCATCAGGCATTCATTTTTGATCATGGATATGTAAGAGATGTTTTTGCTTTCCAAGTCTTCCAAGTGGATATCAATAGAAGGGTAAAATAAGAAAAAGCAGAGAAGAACTTGAACACTGCATTATGGAATGTGGATCGCCCTGTCAATTATTATAAATATTTTAGTTTTACCTGGTATCTATTTAGAAGTAATAATTTGTTCAACTTTTAAATTATAATTAATTACTACCACTAGTACTGACTCCAAACATATAAAATCTGTCTAAATATTTACAAATTAAACTAAAAATAACTTTGAGTTATTTAAATTTTTATACATCATAATATGTTTTAAAATTTCCATCAGAAATATACTTCATTCACCAAAATATGCAATTAGATGTCACATAAATCAGTGAACAAAGTAGTATTAAAATCTCTAAGGTGTAGAAAAATTATATTTCTCTCCCTATAAAATATGGGAAAAGTACTAGTTACCACAAAATTTGGCACAAAGACTAAATCTCCTTATTCACACTAAATGATAATGACAAAATGTAAAACATATAAATCACCTTAATTTTAATGGATATCATTCTACTTAAAAATTTAAATAAATGAATTAATGAGTAGTATGGTTTTAAATATTTAATTTATACCAAGTAGAAAAGAAACTTATAAAATGTCATAAACTGTAATAAGCAAACACAAAATAGGATTCATCAACATTTTTCTCTATATTTTTTTGCACAAGAAAAATGTTTAAAATACCTAAAGGGAATGCCATAATATCAATTCTAATCACTAAGAAATTTATGCCTAAGAAATTTATTTAAGCAGATGACTGACGATGACATGATCATGGCTGCCCTAAAAATAGCTGACCTTGCCTTCAAATTTAAAAATCCACTGAAATAACTATCAAGACAGAAGCACAAGAGATGCTACATGTTGACCATCCCTAATTTGAAAATCCAAACTCCAATATGCTCCAAAATCCAAAATTTTTGGAGCATTGACACGATGCCACAAGTGGAAAACTCCACACCTGACCTCATGTGATGTGTCACAGCCCAAATTTTGTTTTATGCATAAAATTATTGAAAATATTGTATAAAATTACCTACAGGCAATGTGTAAAAGGCATACGTGAACACAAATGAATTCTGCATTTAGACTTGGGTTATATCCCTAAGATATCTCATTGTGTATATGCAAATACTCCAAAATCTGAAAAAATCCAAAATCTGGAACAAGCATCTGATTCAAGCATTTTGGAAAAGTGATATTCAACCTATACCATGTTAGAGGCATGCCAAGCCTAATAAAAATCCTAATAATTTTGGAAAAAAGGGAAACAGAACTAACCAGCATTTCCATAAATAAAATGAGTTTAAATTTTAATTTTCTTTTCAAATATAAAATCTTTATTCACAGTTCCCAATATAAAATGAAAAGTTAAGTCAAGAGGTGATAGGCTTTCTGCAAGTACTAGAACATGTATGGTCACTTCCTCCCCTAATCAAATATTTCAATAAATGATTTTTTGAAATATATTAATATCTTCCTCAGAAAGCCTAAATTTCCATATCCTACAGAATACTACTTAAATAAAATCCCAAGATGTAGTTAGACCCTCAGATGTTCAGTATTCCAGAGCTTGAATACTTTTCCATCTTATATCAAGTTCCTAACACAGAAAGCAAAGTACAGGTTGGAACACAAATGTTACCATTGTTCAGCGTAAAAAGCTCAGACCGTATAACTCAAGTGATTTCCTTCCAAATATCAGTGGGCAGGGTGTCCCTCATACTCAGAATTCAAAATAAGCAAACAAAGAGTTATGGTCTTTATTAAAAGCAAACTACCCCCCACAGCGCTTTTTGTAACCTAGAGCCTCCCCAAAAGTAGACGCTACAGCATACTTAATTAATTGAACTTATTCTTATATGTAATAAAATGTGTTTACTTAAGCTATTTATAGATAAGGTGTGGCCATTTTAAAGTGGGAGCTCAAATGACATAATTTACATGAGACAAGAAGACTACAAACAAATTTACGGAAAGCTTGTAGGAGAAAATACAATTATACTTTTGATTATCCTACTTCCACTTCTTTCCTCATTAAATAAAAAAATTTTAATTTATGCTCCCAATAAATTAGCAAAAAGGTCAAAGAGACTACAGTCATTTGCTAAATTATTTTCATTTTAAACATCTTAAACTTAAAAAGTAGTTTTAAATCATAAAAATCCACTGTAAGGATAAAGGGAAATAAGATTAACTACATATTATAATGCAATATTAGCTCCTATTTTATTCAAAAGAGGAGCAATTCTTTGCTAATTCTTTGCCCAGTTCCTTTATTGAGGTACTATAAGATCCTCATCCGAAAAATATCTGGGGAAGAGACACTTGCTTTCCTGTATAAATAACCACTTTTCAGATTTGCTTATTACCCTTGGGAATTCAAAAATCTTAATTATAGACTCAAGAAAAAAACAATACAATCAAAATGTGTAAAGCATTTGACTGGTGTAAGGAAGCTTCAGAGAGTGTGGGGTATTTAGAATCTCCATCCTTTATAACCTGAGATTGTAAAAAAAAAAAAATCTTTTCTCCATTTCTTAATCCCTTGATTAAAGTTCATTTGCAAGTTCTGGGTCATTCTAACAATAAGGAAGCTTCAGTGCTTTGAGATAGTGGTGTGGAATCCATGTCCTCTAAAAATGAATATCCATCTTCCCCTCCTCCACGCCATCATTTTAAAACTCTCATCCTACGATGAATACTAGTATGTCCAAAATGAAATATATTATGATTTATTATTATCTGAGTAGAATCTTTTTTCTCCAAATATATTCTTGGAGATCCACGTTTCCTTATCATCTTTCCTGCATGGTTTCATCTTTCTATCTTTTCTTTTGTCTGTGTCAGTTTTTCAGTTAAAAGTTCTCAGGGCGAGACCTCAAGCACATCTGTTTCCACCGCCCACAGCCGCTGGTGACATGAGCTCAGGGTGCTCCTCTGCTCCTCAAGGCAGCTTTCTTCCTCTAGCTTGGTTAATGGATGTCTTGCCCCATGGCCTTTCATTCTCTCGTCTTTGAGGCTTACCTCAGTCTTGGCTTGTGGCAGCTCTCAGCAGGTGACAGACCTCCTCAGCAGAATGCAGAAGGAAAATGGCCAACAGCCCATGGGAAGGCCTAAGTCCAACAAACCGCTAAGTACAAGACAGTCATTTGGGCATCTTCCAGCTGAATCAACATAGGGGTGTGTGTCAAGTAATTTTATCCATACACATGCACAAACAATGCTAAAATCCACTATATAACTATTGGAAAGAGTCTAACATATGGCTATAAATTATAACAATAGCTACCATTTATTGAGTACCTATGTGATAAGTACATTCAGCGCTTCACATACATATCTCATTTCGCCATTCCTAAAACCCTGCCAGGCTGTTGGTAACCTTACAGCTGTTACGCAGCAAGTTAAGTGGTGAACAGGGATCAGAGTCTGGTCTGAGTCACACCATTGACCTATAGGATATGCTGTATAATGTTTATAACTTTTAGTTTGTGGTAAGTTGTTCCTAATTTTAATTATGATAATATTTTGTTGATTTTGAATTCTTAAGTGACACAAATCACGATTCTATAGCACCACACAGACTGACGGCGTTTTGAGATTAGCTCTGTAATGACCATATGTCACCCCTAGGGGTCAGATATATTTTAAAAGGTGAAATCAGAAACATTTGGTATTCATCAGCTAGAAGAGCAGCTCATATAGAAATAAAAAATATCCACCTATAAACTCTGCCACATTGTGAAACTTTCCCCTAAGACCAAGTATAGATGCATGAGGTGTTTCAGGTATTAAGACTTATAAGAAGATCTCTCAAATAAGGAAAACTTATCCGTAAAACAGCTTTTTTGGTTCTAATGATCAAGCCTCCCTCTATACTTATTGAAGAAAAAAAGCAGCAAGGGTTCAGACTTTTCCAAAACAATTTGGTTCTTTAGTCCTTGTTTTCTTGAGTAAATTTAATTTGAAAGTGGCTCTTACAGCAGAACAAATTTTCTCCTTTTAGTTTGCATTTGAAGGAAGAAGCAAAGTGAAGAACGTGAATTCTGATCAACTTACAAATCTCTGTAAAGTTTACGTGAAAGATCAGGACACTAGTTTCTTTTACAGATAAACTGAGTACAGGGACCACAGTTCATTCACATTGATGGGCGATGGGGATAGTTTAATCACATTATTATCATTAGGTTTAATAGAAAGGGCTAGTTGAATGCTACATATTAGATTATGCCAGTGGTAATAATTTTAATCTTAATGACATGGATATAATTCTTGACTCATCATTGGTGTCTCATGGAGTACCTGAAAACAACAAAACTGTTTCAGAAAAAAATGTAAATATTAGCACAAACATTTTTCCATATTTAATAAATACTGTTTAGATATAGTAACTGGCTCTGAGAGAAACCATTCAAGTGAAAATAGATGTACTGGCAAATGCATAATGTGATTACTTTAAATAAATGCTACAACGGTGATGATATGTACTTAGTGATTAAAAAAAAAAACCAACCCAATATGAACAACTCTTCCAGGGATCCATAAATCAATTAATCAAGTAGTTTCTGAATTGCTACTATATATGAAACATGGCACTAAACTTGAAAGTAACATAATAAGTATTTTTGAAAGAGTATTGTCTTGAAAAACAAAAAAAACTACTGTTCTTTTGCATGCTTTGCTCAAATAATATCTAGTAGAGATAATACAAAGTAAACAACAAAGTAAACTCCAAATTTAAATTTTATAAGAATGTAATATTAATCCCACTATAATATAAATAAATAGTACAATTTCTAGTGGTTTTCAAGGTTAGATCACAAACCATTATAAAAGTAGAAGTGTAGTAAATCTAAGCCATTTTTTAATGAAAAAGTACAAACAATATCTGTGTGAATATACTCCCCATAAAACTGAAATAAACAGGTAAAAAAACTAAAAAGGAAACTGAGTAACAGCATGTAAAATTAAATTTATGTCCTGAACACTGGTTTTAATTGTGAAATTCTGGTGCTTGCTGTGTTACTTTAAGAAGAAATGTCACAATGGTAGTGGCAGGATTAGTCGAATGACTGACTGACCAGCACCTACTGGTTGGGAATTCTGGTTTAACTTCTCCCTTCACCATGTGGCTTTAGTATCTCTGCTCCATCCCCATTCTTCCTCTAACCTAATACAAGAGAAACATCCTCCTTGAGATGTAAAGGCATAATGACTGCTAGTTAACCTCTTAAAAATCTGCAAACACATTTGAAAACAAAGAGCAAGTATTTTCTTTTGTTTAAGTTCTGAGTTTGTAAAAAGCAGGAATAACATTTTTTTAAATGATGTGCAAGCAAAGAAATAGGTAAGACAAGTGCAAGAATGAACCTATGAAACAGAGGATGAAATAAGGCAAAATATCCATCTTTCTCAGGGAAGTCTGAGAACACAGCCTCAGGGCAGGAGTGTACAGGGAGGGAGCAAAATCAGCATCTGGCTGAACAGAAGGGTACCCCACGAAAATCAGCACACGACCTAACTTTCTCCAAGCTAATAAACTCTACTGACATTCTTTGGTTGCTAACATGCCATTTACTATAATACCATGAAGGCTGATGTTATTCATAAATATTCACTTATAAAGATTCTATACTACCTTAAAAACTTCAGAAGATGTTTGTAAAGTTTTCCATTGCAATAGTCTTCCAGAAGTTCAAAGGTACTGTACATCACCAGGGACTTTCAAGCTCTTTTGTTACAAGTTCAAGCACAAATATATATAATATAAAGAATATAAGCCAGGTACAGTGCCTCATACCTGTAATCCTAGTACTCTGGGAGGCCAAGGCAGGAGAACTGCTTGAGGCCAGGAGGTCAAGACCAGCCTGAGAGTGAGACCCCATCTCTACTAAAAAGAAAAAAATCAGCCAGGTGTGGTGGTATACACTTGTAGTCTTAGCTGCCAGAGAGGGAAACAGGAGCATCGCTTGAGCCCAGGAGTTTAAGGTTGTAGTGAGCTATGATGATGATGCCACTCTACTCTAGCCCAAGCAATGTAGTGAAACCCTAACTCAAAGGAAAAAAGAAAGAAAGAATGAATGAAAGAAACAAAAAGAAAGGAATATGAGAGATAGTGACTGAAATGGTAGTTGAAAGAGCAGCATGATGGGTTATCTTTAATTCTAAACATGATCATGGTTTAGCTTATGTTAGAAGTGTGCAGGGAGACAGCAAAATCAGCATCTGGCTGAACAGAATAGCCCACAAAAATTAGTAGATGGCCTAATGTATGTTAGGTACATACATTAGGTATGTAGCTGTATTTGTTTAACAGTTCTCAAGGAACAGGGGGCTTCTGATAGCAACAACATGATTGGGGTGAACATATAAAAGAACATATAAAAGATGACAGTTTGTGAAAGTTAAATTATTCTTGAAGTAACAAAATACAGAGAAAATCAACAAGGTTAGTTAAGAGTGTTTTAACTTTTTGCTTGTGTGAAGGTAGAACATATCTGGAAAACAGTCTTATCTAAAATTATGTCAGAAAAGGAAGAACGGCAATCTGCAGAACTTCAAATGTAGCAGACAGTAGATGGTCAACATAAGAGGCACATGTCACACTGTAATAATATATATTAGTTCAATAAAACGCTTAATCTGCTGATTTATGGATATTTCTATTTTATGCAAAGAAAGGAATATTATAAAAATTCACTATCAAAATCATTTCTATAAACCATATGCATAATTACTATAGTACAAGAAAGGCCAATTTAAATGTTATTCACTTTTTAATCCAAATAAAGTCACACCCGTAATCAGTGTCTGATTAAAAACATTGTCTTTGTTAAGAAATGTTTCAGTCATGTATATGCTACCTAGCTGAGAGTTAGTGAACAAGTGAAGAGTAAGTATGCAGATTATTCCTTCCACTCCATAAAGGGTAAACAGAGCAACCAGGGCTTGAGATAGGGTACAAAGAACGTTTCCATGGTTACATGCTTCCCATATCAAATTAGAGCAGAATTTGTGTACAAGAGGTTTGTTGACAGCCTACATAGGCCATAAAAAGAATAGAAGGCTAGGAGTTTGCAATCTAAATATATTCTCCAAAGTCTGTTGAGAGAAAGTTGGGTAAAGAAAGCAGCATCAGGAGAGCAGCAGATTAGTTAAGAGTATCAGATGTCATTTCATAAAAAGATAATTTTTCATGATGTGGCTCATAAAAGTCTTCCCAAATGTATGATTAGCTACTCTTTTCTTCATTTCCACAAAGACCCCTCAATCTGATGTCCACCCAATCTACAAGGAAGAGCCATTACTTGGTATGCAGCTGGAAGCACCTGCTTCGCCACCTTCCCAACTTTGCAGATGTTGCTCCACCATATTCAGTCTCAAACACGGGTTCTTCAAAGGACAGTTAAAGAGCTGCTCCCACACAAATACTGAGCAAGCAAGAGCTTTTTTATACACCTGCCCCTATTATTTTTACAGGCCATTTAGTAGAAGTGAAGTCTCCTTTTAGTGTATGTTGAGAATTCAAGTTGGGCTACACAGCTTCTCATAAATTATTATGCAGTATGTTCAAAGCACCTCCCAGCAATTTTGACATAGAAGGGTTTCTCCACATGCTTAAATGTTTCTATACACACCAGAAAAGATATCTGGACATTTTGGTAATTTCCCATTTGTCAATTAACCACAAAGGATCGTGATTTTTTACTTGTATTGCTTCCACTTTTATTACATACAATTAAGGATTGGATATTGTTATATGATTACTAGATAAAGAAAATTTTTCTACTAAAACTGCTAATATTACCCAAGATTCTCCTTTAACATTATCAGACCTTGGTAATAACAATAAAGTTAAAAAAAATTTCAAAATTCTTGCATATTTAAAATACTTTAACAGCCTGTAAAAACTAAAGCCAAATACACATAAAAACACGACTCACACATGACAGAAAGCCAAATAATATACACTCTCAAAAGCAGTTCTGATCAAAATTAGCTAATTTCTGTGCTATGTATTTTTCAGTAAATATGGCAGTCAGTAACACTTTAGTTATTAGTTTTCTACTGAAAATTATAAAAGAGAGTGAGAACTAATTACAGCATAAACAATTCAAAGGAGGATCACGTACAAATAAACGGATTCACTATCAACCATCAAACTCAAAATTCCAGACATAAGTTTATACATATAGTCCTAGCCACATAGCAGATGTTTAAAAGCAATGACTTGGCATGAACTGGTAAATTAGTAAACATTTCATATGGTTTCAGTGAAAACAAGAAAAATAATACAGAACACTATTCCTTTCTCCACTTGATCTTAGCCAAAAGGCCGAGAAGCGATCACTATTCCCTTCTCAAATATAATTCACCCCTAGTTTTACCAGCCTTTGGGAAGTTCAGACACAAACTGATTTTATTATTTAAGAAATTCTAATTCATGGCAAAGAATGAAGTATTTATAAAGAGGAAAAAGAACAACATGTAGCTAAGTGGACGCAGACGACTCCCGAGTGGAAAGAGGGGACAGCAGGTATTGAGACACCATGCTCATGTCGGGGCTGACGGCGGATACTGAATCGGGTGGTGGGTTCTGCCTTAGCATCAGGCAACATACAAGTAATAACCATCCTCCAAGATTGTTACCTGGTGGGGAACAAATTCTATCTTTATAGCAACAGCGGACTACACCTGATTATTGTTAAAGAGACTTGATTTGACAAGGAAGGAACCTCTCCTTTATTCCTGGAGAAAGGTTCAGGGAAAGTTCCTCTTCAAGCTCTTTACTATGGAATATTTCAGAGTTCTGTGTAACGTTTTAGAGTTGTTCCCTTTGAGCCACATGGAAAACACAGTTAAAGTTAAGAAATGATCTAAAATTTATGAATTTTTGACAATTGAAAATGAGACTCCTTAAATTTAAATTCTTATCCTTTTGTGTATAACTAATAAAGACCTTACATTTTATTCTTGATGAAGTCTTCGAAATACATGAGTCATGATTCACATGTATAGTGAAGACATTTAGAAATGCATTGTACACTGCAGACATTCACAATATAATTAAATTGGCAAGAATGGAATCTATTCTATTCTTCAACTTATCTTTTACCTCAATCACATTTAGATAGGGAGTACCTATCTAACAGCTGCAAAATATAACTTAGTTTAAGTGTATTTCTAGAAGAGTCTAAAAATCTCTGGATACCAAGAGGAAAATCTCATTTACCCAGCTAATTACTACACCCTTGACAGAATTTTTCAATGAAGGACTCAAAGTCTCAAATGAGTGAGGCATGTATTAGTAATACAGGCCTAAAAAAGTAAATATATCATGTAAGAGGAAAAAAAAAAGACTACAAAGGGACAAAACATTGTCTAGTCAATCCTAGTTCTACAATTATTCTCATCTTCATTCTGAAATTTTGACCCAAGCTGCGTCCTAAAGATGGTCTCTGTCACAACTCTAAGGAAAAACACATATTGCTTGAACAGCTCAAATCAAACACGTATTTACTTTGGAGTAAGATACTCCGGTTTCTCTTCAGATCGTAAATCTTTCGCCTTTTACTTTGGAGTAAGAAAAAGACAACGTGGAGAACACACCTCTAACTTTAAACACACACATAACCACACACACTCTATATAAATACATATCAGTGTCTCCATAATTTAAGACAGATGTAGAAAATCTAGATAGCAATCAGAAGACAGCCATGAAAAAATGACTTAGGAATCAACAAAAGGGACTATTAAGCAGTTAAATAAATAAATTGTTATGATTCCCAGTCTCTATTAATTCCAGTGTAGCAACATGACTGGCAGAGACAGACTGGCTAATGTCTATAATACCCCTAACGTGCCAAGACAGGTCCTACTAAATGACAACTGGAAAAATGAGAGGTGATAATGCTCCCATAATCAATAAGAATAAACTAAATTTTTTTTCAGAAAACATCGAAGTATTATTTATATAAAAATGTCTTCAGGTTTTACAACTAAGGAAACAAATTTAAAAATAAGCCTACTCTAGTTCTCTGGATCATCAAACTAAGAGCAATTAAACAAATAAAAATTACTAGTAATCTTGCGCTTCAGACTAGATGATTGTCTCTGCTTGCATATGAGGGGTTCTCTTCAATTCCTTCAATCTCTTGGACTAGTAATATCTACAAATCAATACCATTACTTCTTTAGGTTATTCTGTTTAAAAAAATTTAATTGCTTTCTTTTAGATTTCAGTAGAATTATTGGTTATCTTCAGCAAAATTAAATTAACATGCTTTACAGGTAACTTACATTATATACATTGACACTATCCTTCTGACTTACTTCAGAATAAAAGAAGCCAGTATTTTAGAAAATAATCATTTTTTTTTCCAAATGCTATATCTTGATACTACTTTAGTCACTTGCATTTAAAAGGCCATTTGTAAAACTGTTTCATTATTATTTTATGTTAAAACAAACTAGTAAAAACATAATACTGGTGTTTTTATTATAAAGATAATCAACGAATAAAAAATGAGCTGACAGTGCAAGTCTTTTGTTTTGTATTTCATACTTTCTTGTAAGAGACATATATGTTTCTAATCAGAGTTGACAAAATATAGATTATAAAATTAAAACTAAAATAAAGTATCTCACATGTTTTTCTACACAAATTTTATACTTGTTTCTCCTTTCATATTTTTGAACAAATAAACCACTAATAGTTTCTTTTAATTACTAAAATCATTAAAAAGGACAGGGTACAATGAGATGGCTGAAAAGAGTACGAACTGCATTTGAATTCAGGAGGTTTGGTCTCTGCTTCCCTCTTGACCATCATCACCTATAACATCTTGAGCAAATCCCTTAAAACACTCTATGTCTCAATTTCGACATCTGCATAATGGTGTTAGGAACAAGTGCCACCTTCTGTACCTCAATTAAGAATAGAAAAACTTTGGGATAGCATTTTCTAAGAATGTTTAGAGCCATAAATATGCTAGTTTTGATCCTAACAAATCACAGTATCAAATTTACAGAAAAAACTTTTTAGTTATATGCTCATATTAAGCTAAAATGTAAATGCCTTAAAATTACTTACATGTTCACTATATTAAGACTGATTTACATTAGATATCCAATAACCAAAAAGGTAATCTGCTCCCCTACTTTCTGCCAACTCCAACAAGACTGCTAAGTTTGCTAACTGATGAAACAACGCATTTCAGTAAGCCAAGTATCTGAGTAAAACTTTTGAGGAAAAATGAATCTTCAGCAGGCAAGAGAAGGAGCCCTCTGAAGGGTTCCACCTGTCACTGCAAGTACGTATGCTGCATAATTTTCCCTGGCTACCCTTGACAACTATTAGCAAATACTAATATTTTATTTCAAAAGATATTGGGCACTTGTTTTCTTGGTCTTTACGTCTTTTATATATACATCTTTTATGTGAACAAGCACGCACACACCCCTAAGGATAACTCCAAATTCAGATATGGTTTGGGATGCTACTGTATAGTAAGGCACAGAATCTGCTGCTGCTCACCACTGGCCTGCCATTGCCTCTGACAGCAGCCACCAAGAGCAGTAAAGGAGGGCTTCTCTGTGTGACTCCCTGCTGTGAAAGCCCTCCTAGTAAGAGATACTCCAGTGAATGATTAATTTTGATTCTGTAACTCATAATGTCACATGAGTTACAGAAATAAAATCCAAGCAATCTGCACACTTTAAAAAAGCCTTAGGGATAAAAGAGAGAATTTTTACACCATTTCAATCAATTATGCTCAGAGATTCTTATTTTGAGATGCCAGTGTTTACATTCAGAGTACCATCTCTGAATATAATTCTCAGATTCTTTCTATTGTAGGAGCATAATGCTTAAAAGATCATATTTTTTCCAAAGTTATATAATCTAATAGGACAAGGTGGTATTTGGAGTTTGGGGTTTAAAAAGATAGAATTTAGACCCCTATAATTTCAAAATCATGTAAGTGGATCATTTACTATTCTCTAGGTAAAAACAAACAGTTATTTACACTAGAATAGACTAGTTCAGATGTGCTTTGTCATCAGGAAAGTGGAAATTGTGTTAAATTGTCTTTTAAAAAAACATTCCTTTTTCGTATTTTTACAAATAACATTAAAATCTTCTGACTGTGTGGGGGAAATAAAGCAGTTTATATTTCTTTTAATTATATTTCTTCCAAATGGAATCCTTAGGAAGAGACATATATCATGGCCAATTTTAAATGCATTCTGTAATTTGCTTATGTTTTAATAGTTTATTATACTTGAGTTAAAATAGTCATCTTAAACATTTCATTTTTAGTAAGATAAACTTGTGGAGATATAACAAAATTGAGAATAATTCTTAAAAAGGCGAAAAATTTGACATGCTAATTTATCTTATTGGCAGAATAAATCATATTAATATGCTGGAAAAACTGTTTTCCCATCACCATCTATTCAAGAGAAGAGTTAAAATTTATTACCATATTTACATAAACCACATTTTAAAACAACCCATTTGGATCCTAAAAGAATGCTATTCATGCAGCAAACATTCAATAAATGTTCTAATTAACATAAATTAATAAAAAAAAAGCTAAGGGATTTCTAAATTACATTTAAAAATAAGAGACTGGGCTATTGTCTAGACAGAGAAATTTGCCCAATTATTTTATTTTTATAGTCATCTTCCCATTAAGATATATTAAGCTTTAATCAAAATATCATTAAATAACTTCAAATTATATTCTGAACAATACACTTACATATTGGTATTATTAAGAGTAAGATACAAAACTCATTCATAAAACTAAACACCTGATAACAATGTTAATTGACAGAATAAAGTAATAATACAAAAGTATTTTGTACTTTATTGATCTTTAAAGTAAATTAAACCATTTTTCTAAGTATACTGCTATGTGGTATTATCTAAAAAGTATTAAATAATACTACCAGGTATTAACTTTACTACACTTTATTTTATTAGAATTTAATGCTAAATTTTTCCATAAGCAGCTCTAAACAGGTATTTTCTATTGAACGTTAATAAGGGAGAACATTACCTATAAAAATCCTAATTTTAGACAGATTATTAAAGCAAAAGTCAAAATTCTAATGAATTTGAGCTTATCTCACTTTCAGAATCACCATCAGTCTTTACAGGGTTAGCTTTCTAAAAAGCCAACTTTACTCCATTTTTTAAAAAATGTAAGATTCTACATTATTCCAAATCCTGACGTTCAATAGACAATACTGCATAAAAACTGAGAAGAGAAAAAGCTGGGGATTAATTTCCTAAGAATCTTGCTAGAATGAACAAAACTTGTCTTAATTTCAAACTGAAGAACTTGAAAATTTTTTTTTCTGACAAAGTGACAAAAAAGTTTTTGAAAGGTCTTAATAAAAGATAGTTATTTAGATATGGGAATTGCAAATAAAGAGTATCCCTACACATGTTCAAGCATATCTTAATTACATAAAAGGAATCTTGAATGTTAGAAGTAATCATTACTTACTGATATAAATCATAGGAAGATACTTGCCATAGAAAATATTTAATGGACATGCCCATAAGCTCCTCTTTCTTTTTGTGTTATTTCAGTGAAGAACACCAGTTTGTAATTTTAAAAGATAATTACTGTATAAAAAAGTTTATACAGTAAAAAGTATAAAAAAGTATTTATTTAACAGTAAAATAAATGAATGGACCAAAATGATAAATAAATGAAATAAATGTGTTAAATAAATGAAAATGGACTAAAATGATTAGCCTCATCAATTATTTTCAAAGTATGAATGAACCACATTAAACATAAAGATGAATAATCTTGAAAACTAAAAAAATTATAAATGATTGATCATCTACAAAAAAGTGTATCTAGAGACTATTAAAATAGTGTTCCCCAAAATCAAATTCTCATGCTCAATCCCCAAACAAACCTCTTTTTACTTCCCCATGACCACCTCTGCCCCCTGCTGCCCATAAATTAGTTATAATCTAACACTACAAACAGCAAGGGTGAGTAACAACTATAGGAGGTATAATATAAAAGTAATTTGCTGTTTTCACAAGTCTGAAATGATGCTCTTGAAGAGATTTAAGGTTTCCTTTTCCTATTGAAATTTTCATGTTTTCCTGTGAAGTAATAAACAGTTGAAAATGTAACAGGTCCCTGTATCCAAATTAAAATATAGAATGGAGAACGAAACCAATGTAATTCTTTTTCTGCTGGATAGTATATTCATTATATCCAAAATTTTCACAGAGAAAGATAATTATGATTATGATTAACAAAATGCCGATCCTTAGCTACACAAATCTAATGTAAAGAAAAGATTGCTTATAAAGAGAGCAAGCATTAACTATATGAATTAAGTGAAAACCTGACTTCCTTGCTTTTAAATATATTCAAATATTTCTAACTACACTGACATAGCTGTCAGCTAATACAGTTACATACATTCTATAACTGGCCATAAATATAAGACTTTGTTCATTTGTTATATATCTATCCCAATAAGACTGAACAACAAAACACAACTTTGTACTAGACACACAGAGCAGAAAATAAATTGACACAGACATAACTTAAAAGTTATTCTTTATTACCTATTCTCTGGTAAAGCATATTTCCCAGGGGTGGCAATGATATAAATGTATATGATCCTTTAAGGTCCTTGAAAAATGCAGCCAATACAAAAGACTATAAAGACTAAAATGCTTAAAAAAAAAAAAAAAAAAAAAAAAGTATACAAGAACAGATTTCAAAAATTCAACAACATATGCCTTTTTACAGCAGGATTCTAAAAATGTTCACAACAATTATTTCTAAACTAAGATGTTTTAAACTAATATAGAAAGACTATTTTATTAGGCATATTACTTAAGTAAAAATAGGCATTTTCCAGGTTGCTTAAAAAAAGAGCAAGAAACAAAAAAGCCACAAATATTTTAATAAGAATAGATCTTAACAATACTTATTATCCTAGTTTAGTTTTTCACCAGGCATACCTGACCTGATCAGAAGTAGCACATTATAAATACTGAAATTACTGTTCAGATATAATGTGTTTGGTATTGTGACATACAACTAGCACAAAAGCTCTTTCTTTAATCAAGTAATCATAATTGTCAAGGCATATGCAAAGAAAGAGACCTAAAATACACTTAACATTTTAAACTACAGGGAAAAAACACATTATTTCATATGCTATGCACTCAAGAAGACATTTCTATTGCAATTTTCTTACTGTTATTATGACAGGGGGAAAAATTCTAATAGCTTCAGAATCATATGTATTCAGCTTTTTTTTTTGAACATCTATAAAACATAAAAACAGTTTAATGTTCATTTCCTACAAGAATCCACATTCAGAAGAAAGTCATCAAAATTTACCACATGTGAGACAATACTGAGTTCTCTGGTTTAACATCTCCCCTGAATTCTCGCATTGTTGTTTGACATGATGTAGCTGCAGAGGGCATTTCTTTCTGTGCTAGTTGCTGACTCACAGCATTCAGAGCAATATTAAGTACTCTGCAGCAACACAGAGAACTTTGCAATGCAATCTGGTAACATTCAAAGTAGAATCTGCATTATGGAAATTAAGAATCTAACATGAATAATATAGGTTTTGAGACTACCTGATTTGAAGATTAAAAGATTCAGGAAAATGTAAACTTAAATTCAGCCTTCACGACTCTTTTCCTCTGTGGTAACATATCTGAATACATTTTGTCAGGATTTCTTTAATCAAAAACAAACAAAAAACCCCCCAGACTACTATTATTTGGCTTCAGTTGTTCTCTTTAGATATCTGTATATATGTCATTGTGATGCTGACCTCATAGAAGAAAGGAACTTAACAACTAGAAAAAAAGCTTGAAAGAAAGCTTCTTTGAAAATCAGACAACTACATAGAACTATTGAATTAAAGCAAAAAGACCATTTGAATGCTTAATACATTCTGAAATATTTACGTATAGAAAGTAGATGAGAGAAAATGGAAAAGAGGCATCTTTGTGCAGTTTACGTTGCTTGCACCAGACACACACACACACACACACACACACACACACACAAAAACACATTCCACAGAAATCGCACTCCTAACAATGTTCTTTTAATCTATATCTGAGAGCTGAATGATTGTATGTTGCTCTTCTCTTCCTTTGATCTTCCTCTGCACTCAGCTCACTGTTAACTGTCTTGGGTGGTCTCCCATCGGGGCGTAGTGATCAGCGCCCCTCTCTACTGGCTGCCGTCTAGGGATCCCTACCAGCTGTATTCTCTCATGCATCTGACAACTTTATTAGCTCACTCGGACTGTGCTTCAGAATATCTCCATAGCACATGTGCCCTTTCTCAAACAACCACACTTTTGTAGTTGACTCAGAACAAATAATTATATGAACACTTCAGCTGTTATACTCAATAATAAAGTCAAAATGAAGAGAAGTTTCACATTATGTATAAGTAAGAGCTTGGTTTTCATGTTCAGACTAAAAAAATCAATTCCAGATTGATTTTTGTGTATATATCGTTATTGTCAGAGGATTAATTGATGAATTTTTCATTTGATGAGTCAGGTGGAATAAGCTCTGAGGCACTTAGTGAGCAGAATTCTACTTTACTCTAGTTCTTCATACTCTGTATTAAATTCATCAATTTTGATCTTTTATCATAATTTACTTATTGCCAAAATGCTTAGAATATGGCTCCAAAACAAATAAAAAATAGTTAGTACTGTGAATACTTATGCACTTCTAGATTATATGATTAATGTAATTTGAATTTTGAAAATGAATTTATATTTTTGAAACATATTAAACCCCTGTCTGATTCAACCTGTCCCTTTTGACTTATTTCACAATAATCTACATCCCTACTGTATAGCTAATTTCTATCTACTCACTTTTAAAAGTTTGTGAGACAAATACAGTAACACTACAAACATATTTATAACCTGATAGTATGAAATTAGACATAGAAATTAAAAAATTTCATTTTGGTTCCCAAAAAGGCATATTCCCCTGATAAGTAAAAGTGCTAAAATTCCTCAATAAAATATTTTCAAAATAATTAAATGCATTTTTATTCATCAAATTCTGTATTTTCTAAAAAATTAATTTAAAATTTCATTATGTGCTTTCATGTGCTTCACCAGAGTAAACAGAAGCAAATAATTTTCCATATTTCTTACTGAACACAATGCAATGTAAGATCACAGAATGTAGCCATGCTTTCCAAAGGTAATCTGCTAAGGTCTTTTATACATTAATTTTTCAGGTAAAACAAGATAGTTTTTAAGAAGAGATTTAGTATACACTATTAATTAGTTTTCAATAGTTATCTAGACTATCCTAAGTAACTATATCAAAGTTCTTTCAAAGATAATATTCTTCTTCCTCTGGAGTTGGCTTTGGGTTGTTTTTCCAATAACATCTTTTCACCTTTATTACTGTCCCTGCATTTTCCTTTTCCTCTGTACTTCTTTCTGGTGATAAGCGCTTGTCCTAACCGTAAGGCTTGTGAGAGTGGATGTGGCATACTGCTCTGATTTTGAATCACACTTAATCTTCACAAAAGGGTCCCATATGCAGAGCTTCTGTAGTCAAAGGGGCTGGAACGACCTCCTCCTGTGTTTAAACTAATCAACAGATTTTCTGTCGGCCAGGAGAAAAGTCAGTTATGATACCCTTACTCTCCCCGCGCTGTGAACCGTCTTCACAGAAGTATCAGCATCAAGGACAGGGAGCCAGGGGTCATGCTCCACAAGACTCATAGAGCCTCCCCCTTCTCTATTCTCACAAGCTCCTCCTCATCTACCTCCATGACCTCACCACTCTCCTTCATTACTGTCCTCCTCGCCTACTGGAGCCAATAATGACAGAATCTGCACAAGAGAACAGCGTGGGCACGGCGGAAAGAAAAACCGATCCCAAGTCAGTTTTGCTGGCCTGCATCCTTAGGAATGAACGAAAGGGAGCCTCGGTTATTTGTGCACTAACCTCATCCTAGGTTGAGAACTGTCTCTCAAAAATCAGGCTCATATGAGTCACAACATGAGGACATGATAAAATTTCCAGATAACACAAGTTTTCTATTTACTTTAAGTAATTTTGTTTGGTTAATTCATACCAGGTTCTTAAGACTCACTTTAAAGCGTATACACTAAACTAAAATTTATGATTGCTGGTTCAAAGCCAACTTCTAAAACCTTCATGCTAAAGCTAAACGTGAAAAAGCAATCTTCCTTAAAATCACTGCAGTGGTTAGACTATTAAAACACTGAGTAACTTTAATCCCACCAATTTAGTACAAAACTAGTTTAATTAATATTACACTAGAAAGAGCTTGGTTTCAGAGTATGAAATGCCAAACTACACTCTCAAAATCAGTCTGCATAAAACATGCTCCCCTCTCTGAGCAAGAACATCCTTCTATGGAGGGTTCCCATTCATAGGCTGACAATCCCACCAATTTAGACTGTTCTTTCTACTCAAGAGAGTGAGCAAAGGAAGTCAATGTCCATAAACTAATACCTGATAAATCTTCTACATCGTATTAGCTATTTTAAAAGGCATAACTAATGATCTAATAGGGTTTGGGAATCTATAGATTTTTCTTGTTAGTATCACTTTAACTTCTGTCACCAAGGCTAACAGATAGCTATGAGTAATCTTCATGAAAATATTGTTGTAGAAGTCAATAGAAGGCATGGAAAATAAGATCTTGACTTTTCCTTTAAATCATAGTACTCTATGATGCAACATAGCTGTTTGTAAAGTTTAACAATGTTGAAAGCATCAGTAAGAATCCTGATTTCTTATTAAGTTGTATGTAGTTATAGTTTGAAATAAGGCATCCAAAATAGTAACTACCTCAATCCAAGTAAATTGTTTTTGTGAGTGCTTAATTAAATAGTGAGAGAGTAAACAATGACTAAATTTAAAATTACTTAATTTATTTGAAAATACCTTTGGATGGACTGAGTAAAGTAATTAAACAAGTAGAATAAGATGAAGTATCTTATCAGGAATATGCAGACAAGCAATAATGAATCATAACTCCTTTTATCTCTGGATACTGAATTAATTTATATCCAGATCAGGAATGAAATGAATTTCATAATTTTTAATTAACTAGATCTATATACAAGCTCATTGATAAGCAAAGCATGTGGTATTCTAGATCATTAAGGATTAACCGTCAAAATCCAAACTTTCCTTTTTACCTGTGAAAATCTTTCTAAGATGCGTTACTTCCCTCACAATGTTACTTTGATAACTGGGGTCATCATTATTGAACACTGAGTAATTAACTCATTATTTTTTTGCAATAAACATGAATGGTATAGAATACTGGACTGAGTACAGTAAAGAGTCAGCAACTTCATCTTTTGAAGTTTGTTTTCTTGATCTAATTATTTAACTCTATTTCTCAACTAGAAAGCAGAGGAAGAAATGCAGAAAGATTCCATATTACCTTATATAGTTACTTTTTTACTATGTCATTTCCTAAATTAGTAACTTTCTCCTCTGATGTTCTCTTGCCTACAATAACACTGCCTTCCCTACTTTATCAACAGCCATGAGTTTTTCAGTTGCAGAGTCAAAAGCTTCCTTTATTTGTGCTGGAAAGCCAAGCAGTCAGCCTCTTTATTAGCTTGTTTACCTTTATGAAGTAATACTGCCATCTTGTGGACTTAAAAAATTTCCTAATAAAGAACATCAAAGGCAAGTTGCATTTTTCTAACTACAGGCATAAATAGATACTTTGTGTTCTTGCTTTCCTTTACTTTTGAGCTTAATACAGCATGGGACACTTGAGCATACCAGGTAATCAAGGTTTTCCTCTCCACTAAACAAATACTTTTACTTTATCATATAATTCATCTATTCATGATAAAATTCTTGGTTGGACCAGGTAATTAAAGAAGAAGTCTACTGAGTCCCAAACACAGGTTCACAAAACTTTAAAGAAGTTTTCATGAATTCATGAGGACTGTGAAGAAATGAAAAAAAAAATTGTAATGATATTCCCCCGCAAATTTTTGAAACCTAAACATCTGAGAACCACTCATATAGGCAATGAATATGGTCTTGAAGGAGGAGCTATCTTTAATTTTCTTAATTTTCTACTCCTTTCCTCAAGCACTCAATTAAAATGTGCATATTATGTTTGCCTAGTATGAACTTTAAAAGAAAATGAAGATGACATGGAAGAATGATACTTCATGTTTCATCAAAGGATTATGATGGGATTCCAGATAGAAGCTTTCCAAAAGGGAGATTAAGGAAGCACATAATGAGATTAATGATACACAGCTCTACAATGGCTGCACTGTATTTTAATTTGACAGTTGTTTACAATACACATGCCAACTCACTGGCATTTTCAATACACAGTATGTTTCTAAGAATGGGATACTGTGATGGGCCCTTACATATAACAGTAAGATATAGGATTATATTTTGTAGGTAAGATACTATTCATCAATCTTCACGGTAATGCCACACACTATTAAATTTAATTTACTACTGCAAGTAACATTATTAAATGTTACTATGTGGAGACACTTTCCATCATTATGAATTGTGAGAAAAAACTGGTAGTACATAAGCACAAAAAACAGAAGTGAACTATCAATCAGAAAAATTTTATCAGGGCAGTAACTAAGAAATAGAAACTAAGAATTACTATTCAAATGCATCTTGGCATTTAGTTAGACGCCAAATAAAAAGCAAAGCATCAAATTTAAATAATGTATGAAATGTGTATTTATAACATATTCAAACTGTAACTAATATCATGTATTATCTATGTTCTCCCAGTTTAATAAAGCTAGTTAAATAATATTTTTCAACTGATAGTATTTTTTCTTTGAAAAACTTATGACCTACTTCAAGTGTAGTGTGAATCGAGAGTGGAAACTCATGTTAAGTCAGCATTAATAGTCATATTTCCAAGAGGCTCTGTCTTGGCTTCTTCTAGCTCTGAGCATCAGATGGCTCATATAAATTATTAGTCCCCCAGAATACCCTAAATTACCTGACTTTGTATCTACAAAATGCAGACTTAAACTAAATATTGGACACCTTCCAAATTTAAAACTCCTGTGCTCCTGGATTCCCCCTTGCTTTCTATATGTAGTCACTCAGTACTGTAGATTATTTTTAGTTTTTACCATTTGTAGTCACTCAGTACTGCAGATTATTTTTTCTTTTTTCCTATATGTGGTCACTCAGTACTGCAGATTATTTTTTCTTTTTTCCTATATGTAGTCACTCGGTACTGCAGATTATTTTCTCTTTTTTCCCATATGTGGTCACTCAGTACTGCAGATTATTTTTTCTTTTTTCCCATATGTGGTCACTCAGTCCTGCAGATTATTTTCTCTTTTTTCCCATATGTAGTCACTCAGTACTGCAGATTATTTTCTCTTTTTCCCATATGTAGTCACTCAGTACTGCAGATTATTTTCTCTTTTTTCCCACATGTGGTTGCTCAGTACTGCAGATTATTTTCTTTTTTCCCATATGTAGTCACTCAGTACTGCAGATTATTTTCTCTTTTT
>CAUYPK010137921.1:0-37675 GCA_963574355.1 Loris lydekkerianus
TCGTCTTCTGACTCCAAAAGAAGAGCTCAAGATTTAGCCCTTTAAGAATCCTCCAAAAACAGTGGAAGACATTATTCTTAGTAAAGCATCACAAGAATGGAGAAGCATGAATCCTATGCACTCAATTTTGATATGAGGACAGTTAATGACAATGAAGGTCACGGTGGGGGTGGGGGAAGGGGAGAGCAGAGAGAGAAAAAAGGAGGGAGGGGTGGGGAAGGAAGAGCAGAGAGAGGGAAGGAGGGAGGGGGTGGAGCCTCGGTGTGTGCCACACCTTTGGGGGGCAAGATAGGATTGCAAGAGGGACTTTGCCAAACATATGCAATCAGTATAACTTGGCTTATTGTACCCTCAATGAATCCCCAACAATAACAAAAAAAAGTTATTGGATCCCATGTTCATGACAAGAAATAACTAAGTGATTGAGTTCTTTAACTCCAAGTAGAAGTCGTTATGCAAAGCCTCAAAAATTAACAAATGACATAGTTTATGTCATTTTAACTTACAAAATGCTCTCAAATACAGTATTTCAGCACTTCTCCAAACAACCCTTTTGAATGGGTTAGATCCGGGATTATTTTATAGAGGAAAGAATCTAAACTCAGAGAGGTCAACTGACTTGAGTTGGTAAAGGCAGATTTGGGATAAAATTTTCTCATTGCAAATCTACTGTGTAGTCGACAAGGCTACCAAGCTCCTTCCTCCACCTCCATGTTGTTAAGCAGCTGGCTGTTTGACTAGTTGAGCAGGGGACTGGCTGACTCGATGAGTTAATGTGATAGTCCTAGACAAAGAAAACTGCTCCTATCCCAGCTCAGCCTTTTACTAGCTGCGTGACCTTGAGCAAGTCATAGATATTTTGTCTTTTAGTTTTCTGAAGCTGAGCTAGAAGAGTAAAGCCAAGGTCCATGTATTTCTTAACTCTCAAGTGATTAGTTTTTAGCATCCTCTTCCTCCTCATGACAATGACAGCAGTGACTACCCTTTATTCTCTTCTGATTGTGTGCCTTCACCATCCTAGCACTTGACATTTAGTCTCAACAACCCAGCAGACACTGAAGTGTACTAATGTTGAATAACTCAAACATGGTTAAATCTCTAGTCGGTGGAAAGAGGAGGATTCAGATTCAGGTAGCTTTGCTTCAGATTTTGTGCATTATTGCATAGAAAGCATTTATACTAAAGCTTGACACAGCAATGCTCAATAAGCACAGTTATTATTGTTTTTATTGCTAAATGCAAATCTTCCTAGTTTATGGTGGGAGGGCCTATACCATTCTCATACTCAATGCAAGGAGGGTTCATGTATCTGGAAAGATGAAAACTGTGGGAATCTCCTGAGGGCTGAGCCCTCATCCAAGTATGCCCAAGCCAGCAGCCAAAGTGCACAATTAATGTTATAATTCCTACCACCACTAGCAAAGCATGAAAGCACTTAGTTCATATAAAGCTGTTATTAACAAGTTATTTTTGTAACAAAAACACTGCCTTCCTTTAATTTCTATACAAATGCAAGGGAGCCCACACAAATATAGTTTATATAAAGAAGTTCTTGTACGATTTTAATTTATCCTTTTGAAGAAGTTGCAGAGGAATGGTACACAGATGGACAAGATACCTCAAAGTGTCCTGAGCTGCAGATAAAGAAAAGGCAGCTTCTTTTTCTCCATGAACTTAACACCAAATCCTCTTCTCACCTTGACCAAAGACAACACACACAGGTGTTTTGGTACCAGTAGCACTTGCAGGTAATATCCCAGCCATCATCTACATGATTCGGAGTCACCATAGAGTTAATCCCAGCACATGACTGCTCAGGTTATTTATTTATTTATTTTTGCAGTTGTGGCTGGGGCTGGGCTTGAACCCATCATTCCTGGTATATGGGGCCATCACCCTACTCTTTGAGCCACAGGTGCCACCCTGGTCAGGTTACTTTGAAATAGTGGAGACTGCAAATGGCAGGGTACGGTGCATGCTAGTGTCTTAAAGTGCCCTGGAGTGGGACTTGTTAAAATTAATGGTTAAAAAAATACACAACCACAATATTTTGAGAAGCAACTTAGTATGTAAAAAAGAACATTGTACCTGAGTCTGAGCCCAGCTCTGTACATACAGATTGTGTCCTCTGCACACGTCAGTAACTTGCTTGAGCCTCGGTTTCTTTGGGGAAATCGCCTTAGTATTTTTTAGAGTTACTATTCATTTTGGAAAATATGCACCAAAGAACATGATGGCACTTAGCAAACTATTAATTTGAATTGCCAATTTTAATTCATTCTGAATAAAAAAAAGAGCCACTTAGTATCAACTGTCAAAAACCTGTGAAGGGATCAGGACATTGATGACTGTGGGAATCCCACTGTTATTCATGTAGGGACGATCAGTTCTTGCTGTATTGATTGTACCAAATATTTGAAATTACATTCAAGTTATGTCATGCAAATTATAGTCAGTGACGAATGTGTTGAGCAGAAAATAATGCTATTTAATATTTACTGTGTAACAGATCTAATCTGGCAGTAAATACCTTAAGGGATTGATTTAGGCAATTATTAGATAATAATGAAAAATCATTTAATGCTATTGTAGTTCTAGACAAAAAAGAGCAATTTCTGATGGTGAGGGGGAAGGAGTTTTATGGTAGCTTTTGATTAAGACCTGGTCACTAACTGACTAACTTGGATGCAAATCGCATGACCTTGCGTAAAGGGTAAGCTTCATTATGCATCTTTTATAATAATTTGTTGTAAGGGATGATACAGAATCAGAACCTGATTTGGTTCTCCTTTGAATACTTAAGGAGTCAGAATTTATGAAGAATAGGTGGGGATAGGATATTGTAAATGTCTTCTCAGGAACTGGCATAGATTTTGTAGGAGATCAGTTGTACCTTGGCTGAAATGCACACAGACTCTGAAAAATAAACATGCATATGGGAAAACAAGATCCAGCACAGAGGAAATATTTATCAGCTTGCCTCTTGTGATCCATATGGTGCAAAATTAATGGCTGTTTAGGAGCTATAAATTTAGAGAAACCTTTTGCAGATGAGAACTCATGTTTACCCATGCTGTGTGTTAAGAGGCCCATGAAACAGCTGAGCCACTGAGAAGTGTCCTTCCAAACTCTAATTTGTACACGGTGGTCCTATTTACTTGCAAAGCTTCTTTATTTTCTAAGGAATGCAGCATCCAGTGCAAATAATAATCAAACAAACAAAAATAATACCTAGGCCCCCACAGGATAAACCAAATCTCATAGTGCCATTTCTTAGAGGATAGGGATTTATAGCTGCTGTAATGGAACTAAAAAGAGATCCTCACCAAACATGTCTTCCTTTCCAAATAAGTGAGATGCAATGCAATTTTAAAAAATCTTGGGACAAATAGTAAGAATTTTTGGTACCATGTAGAAACTGTTTTGGAACAGACCAGCTAAGAGGATTCCTTAGGTTTGCCCCTCTGCGATAGGGCAAGAGGCTCACAATATTTAATCTCTGAGGTTCTTCCCAGCTATGACATCTTAAGATTCCCTGATATCTAGATCTTTCTGTTAGATGTACAGCCTGTTAAACCCATGGGATTTAGGACAAAGGTCACAAACTTAAAGGCCTTAATGGGCTAGGTGGGCGAAGGCGACCGTGAGGAATAAGGTAATACATGTCCCCTTTAAAGGGGGTATGGTTGGTTGAATTGTATCCCCCAAATTCCTGTGTTGAAGTCCTAATTCCCAGTGCCCAAGAATGTGACCTTATTTGGAGATAGGTTTGTTGCAGATATAATTAGTTAAGATGAGGCTACAGTAAAGTAGACCCCTAAATCAATATGACTGGCATCCTTATAAAAGGAGAAATTTGGACCTAGGGATAACACCATGTGAACATGAAAGCAGAGATCAGTATGATGCCAGGGCATTCTAGAGATTGTCAGGAACTCATGAGAACCGAGGAAGGCGGCATGGAACACAGGCGCGGGCGTGGGACACAGGCGCAGGCGTGGGACACAGTCACGGGCATAGAAGAGATTCTCCCTTGCAGTCAGCCTACACTGCCAACATCTTAATCTTGGACTTCTAGACTCCAGAACCAAGTCAATAAATTTCTGTGATTAAAGTCGCCTAGTTCATGGTACTTTGTTGTGACAGGCCTAGGAAACTAATGCAGATGATAACATTTATCACATCCACCTCCAACTTGGTATCACCATGTGAGAAATATTAATTCACTTCAGCCAATTTTCTAAGAGAAGTTAGAAATACGGATTTTATTCCATATAAAATAGCTAAGTTTTAAAATACGACCAACAAATACCTAAGACTTAATACAGTGTAAAGACAGATACAGATACATTTTTTCATATGTATCTGACTGCATGTTACCAGCTAAAAACCTCTGCTTCAAGGATTGATGAAAACATCCCAAATTATCTTCAGATCCTCATCCATCTCTGCTTTGGATCAAAGCCCGGGAAGTCTCTCAATACAGTGTTTGTGGTGATTGGGTACACTAACCCAGATCCAATGTCATTTTTTTTCTTTAGCTCAAGTTGGTTGATTTGATTCATATATTCATTTGCAAACTTGTGAACACAGAAATCCCATTTTCAAAATTACCGTCTATACTCGAGTATAAGCAGATCCTAGTATAAGCCGACCCCCTTAATTTTACCCTAAAAACTGGGAAAACTTAGTGACTCGAGAATAAGCCGAGGTGGAAAATGCAGCAGCCACTGGTAAATTTCAAAAATAAAAATATATACCCCAAACAATTACAATAATTGAGGAATCAGTAGGTTAAATGCTTTTCAATATTTATTGCTAATGAAAAACTGTAAACTAGCAGCAACAACTTTAAAACTTTAAATAAAGTTTAGAAAACCGTAGCTTAACAGGTAATCAAGCTAAATCACAAAGGTTAAAATTTATAAACATTTACAAGACTTTACTGCCTTAAATGGGGTTTTCACTTAATTAAATGTGCCATTAAATATTGTGGGTTAAATAGTTCAGTGGAATACAGTTCAGTTCAGCCGCCTACCTCTTCAGCTCACTCGTGACTTGTGGACTGAGCTGAAGCACCGCCCCCTCAAGCAGACGGCAGAAGACGACTGGAGACTACGTGCATTTGATTAGGTGCGTGCGCACCGAATCAAATAACCTGTATGACCTGAGTATAAGCCAAGTTCGGGTTTTTCGGCACAAATTTTGTGCCGGAAAAACTCGGCTTATACTCGAGTATATACGGTAATATATTTTAATAAGTTGATTTACAAAGAATTTAAATTTGAAGGACTCAACTGCAACTAGGACTTTACCTTACAAATGTAAACAATGCAACCTAATCATATGTATTCTTATATCAATCCAAGATAAAATATACCTTTAAGTAAAAAGAAGTTTCAAGAAATAAATCATTCATTTATCCAAACTTTTTTTTTTTTTTACTAAATATAATGGTTTTAAATTAATCCTGCAAATAAGTTATAAATCTGCTCTCCCAGAGGGTGAGTAAAATGTAATTAGTAAATAAAAAGAACACTTTCTTTTAAATATACAGCTTTGTCTACGTTTTGGCTAATTTTAAGTCATGTCTTTATATAATAGTAAACTCATCTTCCTTTATTGTCTGGTCAGAGAAGTTGGTGTGCTCCATATTCTACACCAGAACTTAAAAGTTCTATGTTATTTGAATGGGAAGAGATCATAATCACACATGCCATTTTACATACCCAGCTACAACTCACACAGTCCCGATGAGCTGCACACGTAATGAAATGTATGAAAACATAAAATGATAGCAAAAAATAGGAGACCTCTAATTAACAATCTCTTTACAAATAAGGAAATGGAAAACTGCTGTTCATGTACCCACCAAAAGTCAAAGGGCTCATGAACCTAAAGCTATGTTACTACATGTAGAGCCAGGCCTAAAACTTAAGCTGAGGTATTATACAATCTCATTATCACCATATGAGTGAAACCGTTCACAGCTGACAGTCCAACAGCCACTAACCTGGTGGTTGCGTGGTTCTCTATGAGATACCAGGTAGCTGAAAAATTCTCACTTGTGAAATCAGCACTCATTCCCGGGAATAGCATTTCTAAGTCCTTCTGAGGAAACTTGCTTCTGAGGGGGAAAAAAATTTAAGATATATTTCAACTATTATTACTATAAAAAATGTAACAGACGTTACTCAGTACCTACAGTAATAAACATGAATACAAACATTAAAATTATATATGATACTTTATCAAGAATGTTTGTATACATGTATGAAATAGATATCCCACATCATAGTTGATTTTCTATCATGTAAAGTTTGATTTTATATATAAAACAGAGCAAATTAGTTGAAAAACAAATCATATTAATAAAAGAATAGAAGATTTAAAGAGGAATTAAACATCAGGCTGAGTTGAATTTTATGACATCTATCAAAGTACGAAATCATTACTCACCCAATAGATAAAAATTTGGATACAGTGAAATTTTAAAACATTAGATCACTTTGCTAAAAATGCTTTTTATTAAAGACCCATATGAAAGTTGTTTTATAACATACAAGATCTAAGAAAATCACCAAAGCACTAATAAAACTAAATTTAATTGCACAGCACTCATATTTACATGTCCATGTCTAGAATATTTTAAGAAAAGCTATCATAACAACAGGCTATACATTACGTGCAACTCCCTTATCGTGCCTATCTTTTCGAGATCAACTTCTGCATCAATTCTTTTATGTATTCATTCAAGTATTAATGAAGTCTCTACCACAGATCAGGCTCCGTGTTGGAGAGCAGAAGCTTGGCAGCTGAATCCTGCCTGCCCAGGAATCACAACCTGACAGTCTGGCTGCTGCTCTGCCCATCTGCAGCACAAGCATCCCCAGGAACTGCATCTGCTTGTCTTTGGGGGTTCACTTCCACCATGCTTTGCCTCAAACCCAATGCTTTAACAACCTCAAAGATATGATACTTTCCTGCAAACACCATGCTGGTTTTTACTTTGTTCCTCTGATTTGCTCTACAAAACCCTGGACAAACTCAACTTACCAGGTATTATACAAATAGGATATACCCTATATACTCGGCTTATGCTCGAGTATATACGGTAACATCATTAGACAGCCCAGTATCTCTTCAGTATTTATTCAGTAGAGGAATTACCCCTACCAGAGAAGAAAATGTGGGGGCAGGTCCATTGACTTTTCTGTTTACTATTATCTGGGAAGAGTCTTGCTGTCCCATTATCACAAATTCAGAAATTAGAGAGCTTAGTACAAGATCAATACTTAAACTTCAACGAAAGGTAATGCTTTTCCTTCCCTCTCCCCAGCTACAAGCAGTAGTTGATAGTCTTCTCATTTGGGGGGAAAATGCACAGCTCTGCACCCTTCCTCTGCTGGTCACGGTCTCAAACAGCAGAGCTTGGGTAGGATGGACAGAGAGGAAAGAATGGAACATCCTTCTGGACCTGTGCCTGGCACTGTCACAGGTGGCCTGTACTCTCTGCCTGCCAGGTAGTAAAGTGATTTGAGTCTGGTGGGTATCTTCCTGAGTTCCCCGCAGGCTGCTCAGAGGACCCCTCCAACCCCATGACTGTGGGATGCACTTGCTTCCTGCTGCCATCCTTGGCCTTGAAGTGTCCCAGTCTTACTGCTAAGATTCTCCCTACTGGAGCCCCTCCCCATTCAGGTGACCAGTCCTCTTAGGCACAACTTCTAGTGACCTAGAGTCTGCTCTCTCCAGCCAGGTGTTCATCTGGTCACAGGAGACACCCCTCCCAGGGCAGCCACCCCCACTCTCCATGAGCTCTGTGTCTCACATCTGCAGGGAACATTGTCAACTGGTAGTCCCACAAGGTCCCAATCACCGGCCCAAGAGGATTGGGACCCTCCCCTCTCATGGCCTAACTCCTGTCCCCAAAGGAATCTCCACACAAACCCTCCTCACCTTATATGTAATCTCTCCCTTCCTGCTCTTTAAAAGGACAAAGTATACAAGTAGCAAAACCAATTCGTAAGGATTTCCTTTACAAATCCTACACAGAGAGACACCACTCTAGAATTGAGTCTCTCATGCCATAAGTGGCTCTGTAATGAAGTGAAAGAGTCCTACTTTATATACTACGACACTGGCCTTGTTCATTAAGAAGTGTTCTTTTTTAATGGGGGGCAGGAAGGGAAAGCCTTACTTAGCTTTGTAATAACAGAAAAGATGAGATGAGATTTTAGGAGGATCGGCATCACTTCTGTTTAGTAACCCTGAGTCTGACTCAAGCTTGCTTCTTTTCTCACTATTTTCAAAAATGAAAAGATCTGATCTACAGCCTGAACCTTCTCACTAGGTGGGTGCGGCCTTCATCATCTTGCTGGTCATTTTCACCAGTCAGCCATCTCTAAGAAGGAGGTGGAAAACTCTGAATTTGTAGAAGTTTATTTTGGTTTGGATTCTTCATGATGATTTTGATACTTTTCTGAGTAAAAAAGTCCTGTCACCTTTGAAAGTTTTTCTCACTTTATTTATTTGTATACTATGCCTGGAAGTTAGAACTTCTGGAGAATATAATGGCTAAGTGGAGACAGGCTAAGCCATGATGTGCTGAGCCCCAACTAAGTAACCCAGAAACCCATCCCTCTAACTCATCGTGGGCTTCCTTCTATATTCTGCCCTGGCCACTGGGTGGTATTCATCTGCAGAACTCTAGTAGCGAGCCTGTGCCTGTGTCTAAACTGGGCTGGAAGGAACAACACGACCCATCAGTTAAGGCCTGTCATCGGCGTACAGAAGTACATGGTGTCTGTGGACCATGTTTTTATCAACCTAGCTTCTGGACCAGTGATTTTCTTTTCTTTTAAGCAACAGGATAGAGTTTATTGACAGGAAGGAAGATTGATAAGCAGGATGAGCAAAAGAGAAAGAACAGAACCTTTGGCAGCAGAGGGGGGGATCCAAATGGGAAGCCCCCTAGACCAGTGAGTTTCAACCAGTGTACTATGGCACCCTGGTGTACTCTGAGAGGATCTTAGGTGTGCTGCAAAAATATTTAAAGATCATTAATTAATTTTTTTCTGAAAGAAGTTCAAGGCAAAGTTAAGTATATTATTCTTTTTTTTTTTTTTTTTTTACCACTTATTTTAAGTGAGCCACAGAAGTTTAACTACAGGTTCAAGTGTGCTGTAAGATAAAGAAGGTTGAAAAATACTGTTCTAGGGGCAGCACCTGTGGCTCAGGGAGTAGGGCACCGGCCCCATATACCGGGGGTGGCAGGTTCAAGCTCGGCCCTGGCCAAAAACCGCAAAAAAGAAAAAAAAAAAACCAAAACATTCTAGACATTGGTGTATCTTACCCAGAAAGTTTAATAAATCTGAACAGAGTCAAAAAGTACTAGAGAAATACCTGCTATCAACTAAATCCCCAACAACAACAGTCTTCACAAATTATCCAAGTATAAGAAATCCTCATCTCCCCAGAGCTGAAGGCTGCACTGACCTCTGATCATACCACACACTTTAGCCTGGGCAACAGAATGAGATTTTGTCTTTTAAGGGAGAGAAAAAAAAGGAACAAAAAAAGAAAACAATCCTCATCTAAAAAGGATAAATTCCAGACTCACATATTAAAGACATAGCTGAGAAAAAAGTTGCAAAAAGTGACTCAGACGTCAGGAGCTTGTGCCCCTCGCTCTTGGCCTATGGAGTTTTATTTTGATTGGGTGTTTTCATGCCAAAAATGGAAGCAGAGGATGAAGAGGGGTTGCTAGCATTAAGAACTGACAACACTAAGAAAGGATCTATGACACAATAACAGCAAGTAACACACAAAAGCATAAAACACAGACACAAAACTCATAGGCAATGCCATGGCAAAATGGTTAGGACTATATGGTCCCCACAACTCTGACAACTAAATTATGTTCAACACATTAGCTAATGTTTTTTAAAAAGGATGTATGTGGCACATATAAAAAAAAGTTATGTCCTAAATAGTTAAAATGCTCAAACTGGTGGTACCGAAGGAGGGTAAACCCACAGCTATCCAGTATTTTCTATTCTGTGCTAAATATTTAAAATTCACCTGATTCTTGAACTTTAGTAACATTTATGATGCACTAAATTGTTACTTTTACAAACAAACTGATCTCAGTTATATGAAAAGACAAAAGCCTGATGTCCAGTGAGAGCTCTGTTAGAAAACTGTCCCATCCCTAAGGAGTCCCTGCCTATCTTCCTTGTCCTCAGGACAGGGATGGGCCTGGCCACGGTTACAGCATGGAGTAAAGTCCGCACTATAAAGAGAGACCCCTGGGCATGGGGAGGAACATAGGCTCAGCACCCTTACGTCTTCAATCGTGGAAACACACCATGCCTGGCAGTTTCCATAATTCATGAGGATAATGGGATCAGAAAGAAATAGGGGTGGCAGATCCTCAAACTGAGCTGAGCTTTGGCTGCAGAGTGAATGGTGAGTAGGGGGCACACTCTGCAGAGATCTCTGTGCTGAGATCTGAGGCATCAGGCGACCTGCCAGTATTTCACCTCCTGTACATAAATCTCCTCCAGGCACCTGAACGAGCCAGGCAGAACTTGAAAAGCACTGTATCTCTCGGTCAGAACACCATCTCCTCATCTCCAAACACTCAAAATCACCCCTAAGACTAGGTTTATTAGTCAGTGATTTCTTAATGAAGACATTAAAACTCTTTCACCAATCTTAAATAATTAGAAGAAAACTACTGAGACACATATCAGGAATCAAACATGTAAGAAGAAGACAGAAATTATTTTCCAAATGGCTAAATTCAGACAAAGAGATATCAAATAATTTCCCCCAAATCGCACAATTAAGCCCAGCACTAACCTGGCATAGAGACACAGAGCTCATTTTAGGAGATACTGTTGGCTGGTGGCATGGCCTTCACACTGGTCCCTCCCTGCCAGAAGCATCCCACACAGCTCCCAAGCCAGCCACATCTGCCATACTGCCCTTGCTCTTGACTGGGTGCCTTGTTTTGTCTGGTGATGTCTGAGGAGGTATCTGCTGGAGCATTACTGAGAAAGGTCTCCATACTTTTAAGGAGAACCAAGGGGAGACAGCCAGCATCTCTCTGCCTCTGAACACCCTGGTGTCTAATTTCAACACCAGGAAATGCTAAAGCCATCTGCCATTAGGAGGGAAATCAGTTTCATGCTAAGGGAAGCAGCAAACCCAGGCTGTCACCAATCTTGGTGACACCACTGAGTCACTGACTCAATCAGCCTTAGAAGTCTACTATCTCTGGATATTGCATATTATAAAGAAAACGTCTTTTTTGTTTAAGCCAAATGAATTTTAATTTTCTGTTGCTTGCAGCTGAAGGCATCTGAATTCAATATTCTATGCCAAACTATATGCCTAAATATACTGATCTTTTATGTAAACACCTCAAAAATGTGAAATAGATGATCTGGAAAAAACAAGCTTCATGAAGCTCCCGGGGAACACAGCTGCAAAAGTACAGATGACTCATCTCAATATTTACTGCAGGAGGCGAAAGTCAGAAGTAGTGGTTAAGAGGACAGGCTCCGGGTTCAATCTTGAAGTTTGCTCAGTTTGTCTGTACAACCTGGGGGAAGTAATTTAACTTCTCTAAGTTTCCATAATTCATGAGGATAATGGGATCAGAATATCTTCCTCTTAGGAATGTTCTGAGGATCAAAGTAGATAATGCTTGTAGAAGGCTTAGTAATCTCTGAAATACAATAAATGCTCAAAAATGTTACTTGCTGTTACTTTTATTCTCTATATAATTTACAGGTCATTTTCCAAAGTAGCCTTTTATTTGATTTGATTGTCGTAACAACAAGTGAGTTTGATATTCCCGATAGGTAAACAAGTGGACTCAAAGAGGCCACCTGTGTATACTTAGTCAGGATTTGAACCTGGCACATCTATCATCAAACAAAAAACAAGAGAATCTTAAATGTGAAATAAAATCACAACTACAAAAACACAGGGGGAATTGATCTAGAATGGGGAAAATCCTAATGATCTTCATAATAGTCATAGTAAGGGAAGAAGCACTATGTCACCACAGCTAATGAAAGGCTAATAGTTAAAACTTAAATGTTTGTTCAGAGTGACTGGATTTTCCAACCTTTCATGTGAAGTGATAGCTCAAACATGTCAGTAGAAGTAAGGCATGTTCTAAGTAATCTAAACAAGTCTGCACTTTTTATCTACTAGCATGGAGTCAGAGATCAAAAGTGACACGTACTCTACTGTCTACTTAAGTATTTTCATCAAGGAACCAAAACACACAGTTGCAGTCACTGACAATTCTTACTACCCCTAAAAAAATACATTTTCCATTAGATGGCAGTATGGGGCCAGATCTAAACCTTCTAAAAGGGTTGGCTCCAAGCCGCAGGAAGACCCAGGCCTCTAGATTGTGTGAAGAGACATAAAACTAAGGGAATGTTCTTAACACCTTAGCACTGGCTTTCCAGTATGAGAATGGCCTGCAGCAATGGCCCACATAAGCATGCAAATCAACGGGAATCACTCTGAGAACATCCTTGCACGCACCCCGTTTACTGTGAGGCCCAGTTGCAGTTGTGTCATTCTGCTTGCATCAAAGAGAACACATTTTCTTGGTTTGGCAGATGGAAGACGAAGACGGAAGGGGAAGGCTAATACAGTACAAGTGGGTGTTGGTGGCTCTTTTGACTGTTTGTCATACTCATTCCTTTTAGCTTTAAATTTTTAGCAACACTGTTTATAGTGTTGTATGAAATTTTATAAGTTTGTTTTGTTTTTGATCAGACACAGCTTCTGGACTTAAGCACTATCACAATCCACCTATTTTTAAGAAAATTCTAAAGAAGGCTGAGTGTGGTGGCTCACACATGTAATCCCACACTTTGAGAGGCCAAACCAGAAAGATCACTTGAGGCCAGAAGTTTAAGACCAACCTAAGGAACAAAGAAAGACTCCATTTCTACAAATATTTTTTAAAAATAGCCAGGTGTGGTGGCACACACCTGTAGTCCCACCTACTCAGAAAGCTAAGGCAGGAGGGATCTACATCAGCACAGGAGTTGAAGTCTGCAGTGAGCTATGATTGTGGCACTATTTTTCAGACTGGTAACAGATGCTCTTTAAAAAAAAAAAAGAAAGAAAAAAAAAAAGAAACAGAAGGAAAGGAAGTAGGGAGGAAGAAAGGGAGGAAGCCACTTTCCCTTTTTCTAAATGTAGTGGAAAAACTGGTCACCTTTTCTGTAGGAAAGCCAAACCCATTAGAAAAAACTCCGATCTATATTGCCCATAAAACCAATGTAGAAATAAAACAGATACTAGCAATGCATCAATTGGCTACTCTGGGCAGATATCCCCAAGTAAAAACTCCCCCAAAAGTTGGAGAGCATATAAAAACAGAGCAAAGTTCCATATTTCTGCCCTTGCTCCAATATACATACTGTCTCTAAAACATTACTTTCTCTCATTAGGCAATTGAGTATTAACTTCAAGAAATAAAACCTAGTAAACCTAGTAAAGGCTTTTACTTGGTATGAATCTGTTTTACCTTCTTTTCTGGTTTAAATAGTTTGTATCCATTACAAGTTAAGTCATACAAAGAACACATATATTTGTGACAATCAACATCATGAATCAGAAATATAGACCTTTTACAAGCAAATCCTAGTCTCAATTCAAAGTGAAGTTATTTTTCTGAGCTATTAGTAACATTTTTATAAGTATCTCGGCACCATGTGTGCAAAAACATCAGTTAAAAATTTAGGATATGAAAGATTTTAACAGTCAAAGGCAGCCAATAAATGCCACTTGTTAAACTTGTGGGCTGAAAGAGGACAGCATGCAAGCTAGGTCCACCAATAAAATATTTATTAAACTCTGACTCACACCAAAGAGCAACAAGGAAACTATATTTTGTTACTCTCTCTTGCTTTTTCATATTCAGATGAACTTGCTACAACACTACAAGGGCCTCTCATTGTTCCCTTTGTATATTGGACTCTTAGCTGTAGAGAATTTTCATCAACATTCACACTGCAAACACCAGAAGCTGATTCATCTTCCCAAGGCAGCCTCATCACTCTAATCTGATAATTCATTAGGACCAGAGTATTTTATGATAAGCACTCATAACTCTTTCTTCAAACTTTCTTAATATATTTCAGTAAACAAATAATATTAAAGCCCGATAATTCCTTCTCTAATGACATTTTTTTTTAAATAGGTCCTCTCTACTTTCTTTTAATTATAAAAGAAACCTCCAAATGTCATTAATAAACAGAAATAAAAGGCATATACTAAGGATTCTAAGCTGAATGTACTATTCTCTAGATACCAAAGCATTTATCTAAAAAATGTTAAATGAGTCAGGGAAATAAAGCTCACCCCAATATTTTACAATCTGCCTTTCCTTTTTTAGTTCTCTAAAATAAGATTTCTCTGAGGTCAAAGAAGTCAATGCAGCTTTCATGACAGTCTCTTAAAAAGAAAAAGAAACCTGTAAAAGCACTTTTTTTAGCCAAAACATTTCTCTTGTCTGGGGTTCTATACCTCATCGTCCTTTCATCTTTTATTTTCTTGCTTCCTGGTATCTCTATCCTTCCTTTTGAAAGGAAAATTGCAAAAGGCTTTTAGATGGGACAGCTCACTGGATGTCCCTTCTCCACCCACAGGGCTTTCCATGCCCTCTGAGGCTGCAGGGTCTGTGCCTTTCTCTGGTGATGGGTGATCACCACTTGGCATCTGTGTTAGTGACACAGGAGCCAGCCCCAGGAGAGCTGGCACCAATGCCAAGGCTCCCTGTTCACAGAGGTGCATGGCAGGTGAGGATGCAACTGACCCCCATGCAGTAGAAGTGGTGACTCCGCATCTTTTGGCCACCTCATTGCCTATACTATGTCTCTGCTATGGACTTTGCTTTGAATTTATTCTCCTCTTATTTACTAAATTGACTAGGCTCTGACATCTGTTCATTTTATATTTGTATAAAAACCAAGAATTTCCCTTTTTCAAAAATTAACCTTTAACATTTTACATTAATCCATGGGTGAGCAAATATTTTTTAAACTAAAGTAACAGCTGAAAAGAAAAATTTAATTTTATTCCCAGTTAAGTGCTTCTTGAATAAATATACATATTATTTTCAAATTTTAATATAATTAATTATCTCATACCCTTAAGTCACTTAAAAAACAAAAGTTTCCTGCCAGGAGTTGTGGCTTACACCTATAACCCTAACACTCTTGGAGGCCAAGGGCAGGTGGACTGCTTGAGCTCATAAGTTCAAGACCAGCCTGAGCAAAAAGTGAGACATCATCTCTACTAAAAATAGAAAAACTATGAGGCAAGAGGATCACTAAAGCCTAAGAGTTGGAGGCTGCTGTGAGTTATGACACCACAGTGCTCAACCCAGGGTGACAGCTTGAGACTCCGTCTCAAAAAAAAAAAAAGAAAGTTTCCTAAGTGGCAGAGGAATGAATGAATAATATACATCCAAGAAGAGCAAAGAATCCCAGTAACAATGACCAACTTTTACTAGATGGACAGGTTACTAGATGTCTATATTCTAAATATTTACCTATACTCACTCACTGAATCCTTCAACCACTCTAAGAAATAGGTACTCCATTTTGCACCTGAGGAAACTGAGCAAGAGAAGTTCATTTACTTACTTAAAGTCCCAGGGCTAGTTAAGTAGTAGAGCCCAGACTCAAACTGAGAGGGCAAGGCTCCAGACTGAACTAAACTACCTCTCACAAACCTGAGCACTGTTAGTGCCATTATTCCTCACTGCCATTACCAATGTTACCAAAGGAGTATCTTGAAACATATATGCTGCCGGCAGACAGTTCAAGCTTAAGCTCCTTTTGAGTAGCAGGAATAACAGGTATAATAAAGACCATCAAAGGCTGAAAAGATATGAGAAGATGGAGTAAACAAATAGGTTATATACCAAAATAAAAGTTGAGAAAATCAATATTATGCTAATAAACATCAGAATGAATCCTACCTTTGAGCATTTTATCTAGGTCTCATATAAAATATGCACAATATCCCCACACTCATTTCGCCCTTGTACAAAACTGGCTCCTGGTATAGAAGAACAGCCCAAGGGGCCCTTTTGCTCCACACTTTTGTGGCAGCTGGAAAGAAGCTGTCAGGAGTATTACAAAATCTATTCATGCTTGAAAATGTGCTATTAGCATTCTTTTCTGGACTTGATCTTTCAACTCTTAATTTATAAGGCACCTAAAGCCCTTAAAACAGCCCTGGAATGATTCATAGTGCCAAAGTACTTCCAAGATGTTACCTAGGACAGTCCAAGCTCACTAAAAGCTGCTAAGCCCCAGGACTTTTTCAACACACAGTATCTTCTCAAGACAAATGTGCTACCTCCCTCTGAGCCAGGTGGTGGAAACCCAGGAGGGAAAAGAAACGTGCTAATTAAATTACTAATGATCTTCAACTATAGGTCTGAAGATCATACATATAAAGCTTAGTGGAGAATTTTCCCCATTTGTAGAAAAACATAAATAAAACTGTGGTTATAATATTAGCAGAACTACAGTAGAAACTGTGTCAGTTGACCACCCAAGGGGCTGTAACAAATTGGTCAACATGTGGAGGTGGTCAGCAGAAGGAACTAGGCCTATTGTACTGATATGTACATGTGGTGCATGTCCAGTCTATGAAAATTACGTCAACTTAAGGAGGTGGTTGACTGAGGTTCTACTATACTTTATCACCTTCAGTAAGCACTCAGTATTTATCTCCAGAAGCAAAATCACCAAGGCCAGAAAATAAATTATAAGTATAATTAATATGTGAGATATACAGTTTAAATATAAAGGTACTAACAGTAAAATTTACTAAAACATTATGCTAGGGATTAAATAACCAAACTCCAGATTCAGATATAAGGTATTATTTACCTGCTACAATTCTGAAGACTAAAGTTAATACATCTGGACTAAGTAAGAATTATAAGCAGAAGTTATAAACAAAATTAAAGATGATATTGAACCTAATAATTCTAAAATATTTCTATTATACATTCTATTTTAACTTCATGTACCACCTAAATATTAAAATCTATTAACTCCAGGTAACATATTAAAGCTTAAATCATTAAAAGCATTACTTATCAGTATATCATGACTTTTCTTTTCCAAAAATCTAAACTCAGAAAACTAAAGAGGTAAGCAATTTTTGCCAAAAGTTTTAACTAACTGCAACATTCACACCCACAGCAAAGCTGACCAGGCTTCAGAAATAACACTATCTCCAAACAACTGAAGTGTCTTCAGTTGTGCTTCCTGGGACATTTCTGGATTTTGAGTCTCTTTATTACACATACATAACACTTTTCAGCAAGTGAAAAATAAAACTGAAAGCAAGATAGTACTCACTTTTTTTTTCTTTTTCTTTTGAGACAGAGTCTCACTTTGTTGCCCTCGGTAGAGTGTGATGGTATTACAGCTCATAGCAACCCTAAACTCTTGGGCTTAGGCAATTCTCCTGCCTCAGCCTCCCGAGTAGCTGAGACTACAGGTGCCTGCCACAACACCCAGCTATTTTTGGTTGCAGTTGTCATTGCTGTTTGGCAAGCCCAGGGTGGATTTGAACCTGCCAGCTCAGGTGTATGTGGCTGGCGCCCTTAGCCGCTGAGCTACAGATGCCAAGCCGCTACTTACTTTTGAATGTCAATGCCAAGTGGATTAGTAGGACGTAAGGACAAGGGGGGAATTCCTTTATTCCTGTCAGTACGCATATCATAATAATTCATTTCATCAACCCACACAGCAGACTGATCCAAAATGCCTACAAAAAAACAAAGAACACAGGCTTAATAAGATTAAGAAAACTACCCTTGGCACATTCTAAGTCTTAACATATCGCTTTACTTCTTAAAGATCTAGTACAAATGCCTATTAAATAACTTTTAAGAGATCTGAGGGCGTAACAGCTCAGAATTTTTTAATGACTAGTGGCTTAGTTTTTAAAACTCTAAGATTCTATACAAAGGCAAAAATAACACAAGTTGGCTTATGATTTCATCATATATTATTCAATAGAGAGGACAAATGAAGCCTCTGGAAAAAAGTTCCACGAAAGCAAATGTATTCTATAAATAGTAAATATAACATATACAATGTACATAGTAATGTATACAATGATATGGCTTATAATATTTGTTTAAGAGAATATTCTAAAATCATGTAAATTTTTAGAAAACAGCTAGAAAATATGTAAGCACAAAATATTAAAGTCAAACATTAATATTAAATATTAATTAATATTAAAATATTAAAGTCAATGGAAGTCTTCTTATTTATGATGATGGCTGAAAAACCATGCATGTATTATTTTATGTTTAATATTTTGAGTTTCTTCTTCTAGGTTCCATAAGCTACCTAAGATATTACACTACTGATGAAAACCTTTTTTTTTAAATGGTTCTTGAAAATTCTCAAGGTATGTCTTTCATTTTCTTTTCCTCTACATTGACATATTTTTATGAATAGTTATGCAAAATAATATACCCATGGCTATTTCTTATTCTTTTTACTATTAATTAATGCTGGAAATTTTCTAGGTGGTAGAAATAGCAGGATTTTTTCCATATTATGCTAAAATCAACTTGGTAAGTTCAACAAAATACCCAACAATTAAATCAGCCAAATACCTTTCAAGGAATGGGTGGCCTTAGCAATGGAAATGACTAGGCAATTCAGGGAAGTGAGTGTGGATCAGGAGAGGGAGTGGTAATTCAGGAGAATACGACATCATCTCTAAAAGTAGCATCTTCCTTTATGTGACTGAGTTCTTTATCATTCAACCCAGCACAGGACTTAGCTGCTACTACCTGCCTCCAGGACACTGGCTACTCTAGAACAGGAGCCAAGTGATGGGGAACACAAGGGACGTGTGCCCACCCCTGTGGGGGAGGATAGGAAGGGTTCCTAGAATAAGGCTAAATACCAGGCTACATGTAGCTGCATAATCAATCCTTTGTGAACCCATTAATTCTCTCAGTACCCATAGTTTTGCCAGTAGGCAACAGGCGACGTTGTCAAAATTTATGCTCAAGTCCAGACACCCTTGAATCCAGTTCAATATACCTTTATTTGGCCTACTATGTGCTAGGTCCTAGGCTGGGTGTTTTAAAATAACATTGTTACACTGACAAAGTTTTCTTTATCTGCTATATAAACATGTTATAAGAAGATATTAAATTTTATCAAAATGTTTAAGTTCCTCCAGAACACTATATAACAGGTTCCTGCTTTCATTTTATAGGTCAGTTTTTAAAGATACTAAACAAAAAATAAAAATGGAAATGTTATATTTAGGTGTACATATGTAAGCATACTCATATATGTATATATATAAATTTCACTTTGAATTTTTCCTTAATTCCTTAGATTTTTATTTACTAAAAAAATTCTAGAAATTTGTAGAGAATAATGCTATAGAAAGGCTCTATGCTCTAGAATAAAAAACAAAAACAATTTATACAGTGACTTACTTTTCCATATAAAGAGAAATACTGCCTGGGTTTAATTATGCCTACGATATTCCTACATTATACAAATATTTATCAAGCACTGACTGCGTGCAAGACCTTACAGGACCACAAAGATGAATCTATAGGGGCGACAGGCATGAACAAAAATAGGTATAAGGAAAATAATGAGAAATTATAATCTCTCAATTTATTGTGTAAGGGACTATGCTAAGCACTTTCATGTTCTAAGTCGTCTAATACCATGAAGTAGGCAATGTTATTATTCCACTTCCATCCCCAAAAAACTAGGCATTAAGGTCATACAGTTGTGGTGAGGGCCCAGGTTAGAGTATGGCCTCTCAGACCAAGTTTCTAACACTGCTGACACAAGAAAGCAAGTGGTAAGTACACAAAACAGGAAAACATAAAGTGCTGTGGAGTTCAGAAAAGGCTGATTATTACTAGTGTGGAAGTCTAAAAGCAGATCCAAGCCAGGCAACATTTCACCGGAGCCTCAGATGCTAGAGAAAATGAAGGAAAATGGAACATTACGTACATAATACTATTGCCAACTGGGCTAAATTGAAAGGATATTTCACCTCGAATCTTAACTGTATGATAGTATAAAAGCAATGTCATTAGATTCTAGATCATGGAACCAAAACTGATATACTAAAATGTTAACAGATTTTAAGAAGTTGTAAAGAGAGTCTATATGAACATCATCCTTAGGTCTTACTGTTAGCTCAGCAAACTGCCTTTTCAAAAGTTATGCTAATACTGTCTTAATCAATTTTCTACTCTTCAGAATAAACATAAACTGAACCTAAGTTGAGACAAGAGAGTAGGTAAATTTCATACACATCTATTAATTCTACATTTGAAAAGACAAACTCATTTTTACTTCTTCTTTAGAACAAAGGCATGAAAGGATTTACCTATTTTTTCAGGTTTGAGTAGCTTGAAAGAGACTGTTGAGGTTCCTTTGCCACCTGACTTAGTTGTGACAATAATGTCTCCTTTGTCATTTTTGGCTTGTCCCACTCGACACACTATTTTACTTGCAGACATCCATTCTGCCGTCAGGAGGCAATTATGTCCACAAATTGTCAAGCCTGAAAGTAAAAGCATATACATAATGAAGTTCAAAGAACTTAAAACATGTATATTACATTAAAAAAATGGAAATAACATTTCTTTATTCAATAGTTGAATTTATTATTGAATATACCCAATATTATTTATAAATATACCATTGTCTCTATTAGTTTTTTTAATCTATTTTTCCCTAATATTTAAGTTAAGACTTCTTTCAGAATATATTTAAGTTTATTAAAACATCAATGGAATAATAAAACAATTAACCACAATAATTATGTCTAGGTACTCTAGATTATTTTGACTATGAGATCTTAAATTGCTTTCAGAGGTATTAGAAGGGAAATTGTTGCTATTACTAGCTGTCTATGTTATTAATGTATTTAAAGGTATTAATAAATTTATATATCATCCCCTAAAAACATTCTATATTCATTCATCTTCCTAAAAATAATTACATGTTCCAGTGTACATTTATACACAGTATTATAGAATGAACTAAAAGTAGACTATCATCCTTGATAGTCTAAACACAGGCTATGGTAAATCCAGGGCAATGTTTTCAGGTATTAATGGATTGTCTCATTTTTTATATCCACATATGAGTTCCTATAATGGTAGTTTCCTGCTGCCTTTAGTGTTCTAATGAAACTGTCACTATACCACATTCTACTCTTACAGTAAATCCACGCTCCCAAGAGGTCAACTCATGACGTCACATCCTGCATACCATGTGAATTAAAATTTAGGCAATAACCAAACAGAAGGCACTGAAATATGAGTAAGGCATTTCCCCAGGCAGAACACCAGTATTCCACCGCACTGGCCAGCTAATCTTCTAACTTGTTTCCTTTGCATTTTCCATTTCTACAAAAGAGACCAATGTAATAAATATTCATAGAGAAAATAAACTAGAGTGTATGTGGCACAGACCAAGACACTTCACACTTTGCTTTTCTCTTTAATTGACTTTGCATATTGCTCAGCAGTCAAGTTTGGCAAGTGCAATCAGATAGCAAAAACTCCTCAACTAATGTCAAATCCAATCTTTATAATGGAGCAAGACATTGAGTTTTTATTATAACTTAAAGCACTACTTAGTAAGATTGTTATGCTAACCATAAAGGAATAAAAACAACTATATGTTTAAGATATATTTTTATTGCTTGAAATAATGAATTTAAAGAGTTTTCCTCAAACATATATTATCTATTCATGTATGCAACCCTTTAGAACTAAGTTATCCATTGGTTTTTGTTTTTTTTAAGGTTTAACAACACAATTTCAAATGATTTATAATTTAAAATTATTTTTTCAAAATGGGTATATATTTGATATCATTTCTGATAATCATTTTTTGTTATGAAAAATTTAAACAATATAAGGGATGGAAAGCCTTTCCAAACCCTACCTCCCAAGAAAAATACTGCTAACACTTCAACGCACGTTTGCTCAAGTAATTTTATGCATACATAAGTCAGTCTATATATTTTTAAAGTAAATGTTTTCATTTGTAAGCTATAACCATAGATAGTGGATAATTTAATATCACAACTTAATATTTTTTAATTGTTTAAATATCAAAAAGATTCTTGTGATTTTAAATATTAACTCACTTCAGAAAAAAAAATTAACTCCAGACCATAATGTAAAGTCATTATTAATATAAGTTCCTTATAAGAGAACTATCTTATAATTAAAACTAAGGAGTAGGAGCATATTTCACATATAAACATGTTGATTTGAGCAAACATGAATGATAGTCATGAAGGTGTAAGTTGGCACAAAACCACCCCAGAATAATAGTTCATACATCTGCTCATAGCTGTTTTCATAATTCCTCTAATCTAATATCTGATCTGCATTTTTACAACTTTACCTCTTTCATGTTTACATGGATGGAGCTGGAACATATTCTTCTTAGCAAAGTATCTCAAGAATGGAAGATAAAGTATCCAATGTACTCAGTCTTACTATGAAACCAATTTATAGCTTTCCTATGAAAGCTATAACCCAATTATAGCCCAAGAAGAAGGGGAAAGGGGAGAAGGAGGGTTGGAGGGAAGATGGGTGGAAGGAGAGTAATTGGTGGGACCACACCTACAGTGCATCTTACAAGGGTACATGTAAAATTTGCTAGGTGTAGAATATAAATGTCTTAACACAGTAACTAAGAAAATGCTGTGAAGGCTATGTTAACCAGTTTGATGAAAACATTTCAAACTGTATATAAAAACCAGCACATTGTATCCTGTGATTGCATTAATGTACACAGCTATGATTTAATAAAAAAATTAATCAGCAAATAATTTGAACATAGATTCATACAGATCCTTTGAATGTCACGGAAATAAAATCAAAAGACCTGTTTCTTGATTTCTTAAGAACACTTCGGCTAAGCAACTAAAAGCTAAGAAATCTGCTTCATGAAATATAATAATAGCACCTTTTTTTTTTTTTTTTTTTTGAGACAGAGCCTCAAGCTGTCGCCCTGGGTAGAGTGCGGTGGCATCACAGCTCACAGCAACCTCCAACTCCTGGGGTCAAGCTAGTCTCCTGCCTCTGCCTCTCAAGTAGCTGGGACTACAAGTGCCCACCACAACGCCCGGCTATTTTTTGGTTGTAACCATCGTTGTTGGCAGGCCCAGGCTGGATTTGAACCCACCAACTCAGGTGTATGTGGCTGGCACCTTAGCCGCTTGAGCCACAGGTGCCACCAAGCCAATAGCACCTTTTTTTAAGTAACTTTTTTAAGTAGAATTCCAAGTAAAGTACTTTTTATAATGTTTCACTTGGCCAATGTAGATATCGTCTGAGTTTTAAAAATTATTTAGCAAGTTAAGTTTTGCTTCTTCAAAAAGAATGGTTTTAGGGCGGCGCCTGCGACTCAAAGGGGTAGGATGCCGGCCCCATATGCTGGAGGTGGCAGGTTCAAATCCAACCCTGGCCAGAAAATGAAAAAAAAAAAAAAAAAAAGAATGGTTTCTTGGCAATACATAGGCAGGTTGCTAATTGAACTAGCAAGGTTCATAAAAGTAATACACACTTAGTCATGTAAGAATAGCATTACCTGAAGCCAAAACAAAATAGAAATTTATATAGACTAGTAACTATCAAAACTGGTAACTATCATGTTTGGGAGCTCACAACAATTGCTAGTTAAAATTTTGGACATAATATCCACTTGTCTGGTAATTTCCAAAAATTCTGGGGAACTTTCCACTTAGGTAAAGAAATATTTGGAATGAGTTATGTGAAAAACGAAGACATAAGATTATATAACACCATCTTTCCAAGAGATAAATTTAAGTGATATTTACTAAGCAAAAACCATACTTAGAGAGAAAAACATAAAAATGAGATGTATTTAAATAATACTACCAAAAAGAATTAGCTAGAAAGTGCAAAACTCAGTTATTAAAGATATTGTTGCACTCCAATTCAATTTTTTTAAACTTTTTTTTGGATGGCCAAAACCCAATCTATCAAGCAGCAGCAGTAATTCAGGGAAAGCAAGTACCAACTCATAATCTCAAGTATAATACTTTATCAATGGGCTCCTCATCAATTCAGAAATGAGTCAAGAGAATGTCTGAGTCTAGAATGAATTCATCTGGGAAGCCAGTTGCATACACTGGGGTCTTTTCCTTCCTCATTCTGAAGGCACTGGTGTAACCACAGGAAGAATTCACAGGCAAAAGATGGTAACTGACCATAAAATTACATTTAAAATATGCTCTCTAAATATGCTCTGGTTGCCCTTGATACCTATTTATATTTTAGAAAACAATGTTTAGGCTCCATCTTCAGAGACTGAGACTAAGCAGGTCAGAAAAAATTATTTTTAAAGTTCTAGAGAGATAAAGAGAAGCCAGGGCTAGAAGCACTGACAGATACAAACACTTCAAGAGCAGGCCAGCAGGAGTAAAGGTCTCCAAGTCACGGAGCAATGGGGAGAAGGAAAAATGCACTATGAAAGCCAACATCCAAAAATATTTACACCATGCCCACTGGATACATGGCACTCCACTTTCCCTGTCCTTGAGCTTAAATTCTACTAGAAAAGATAAAAAACACAAACTAGTTCTAAAAACTCTGACTTGCTTTAAATGGGATGCACAGCAGGTCACAGTGAGGTTATGTGCCCAGTAGGTGACATGCAGATGGGAGCCAAGCGGTATCCACATCACCAGGAGATGGGGTTTAGATTTGCTTTGAGGAGCAATAAGGAACAGAACAGACATAATTCACAGAAAACTTGAGAAGGAACAGTTTGTATTGGGGGTGGGGGGATGGGAAGCAAAGAGCACAAAAACATGGAGGCAGATATTTTGGCAATCTAAGGAAGGGAAGCTAAGGAAACGAACAAATCTCAGCCACAGAAAACTTTCTAAAGGACTTAAAAGGCAATACAGGTCAAGCACAGTGGCTCATGACTATAATCCAAGCACTCTGGGAGGCAGAGGTGGAAGGATCCCTTGAGGTTAGAAGTTTAAGACCAGCCTGAACAAGAGCAAGACCAAAAAATAGACAAATAGAGAAATTAGCCAGGTGTAGTAGCTATCTGGGAGGACTGAGGCAGGAGGCTTGCTTGAGCCCAGGAGTTTGAGGCTACAGTAATCTATGACGACGCCACTGTACTCTAGCGCAAACAACAGAGCAAGACCATGTCTCAAAAGGAAAAAAAAAAGGGCAATAAGATTTGATAAAATAAAGAAAAATCAGAAAACCGAACAAGGCCTTCATTTTTTTTCAGATGGCTCCGCAATGACCACAATATTGTTTTTCTGTCACTTTCACTACTCAAAATAACATCTCTTTTGTCACTTGCCCAACACAAAAATACATTTACCAGTGTCCATCACAGAGTCCTTGCCCTTACCTATGAGGTCGGTGGGACCAGTGCCCAGGTTTTCTCCTCTAATTGTGACCTTTGTCCATGGTATTCCTTCATTTGGAGAGATTCCTGTCACAAGTGGGGGTTGCCGTGATCGAGACATTGTGCTCCAAAAAGTGAACTAGTGATCCAGTTGAGAAGTAATCTGCTAAAAAGAAAGAAAAAAAGGATTGGTGCCAACTGAGATAAGCATGGACTAAAATAGAAGAATGCAAGACATTTAGTACCAAAATATAAAAAGTATGCTTAAACATACAGTTCTAAATCTTTTAACTGTCATTTAGCCAATCAACCAACATCTGCTGAACATTAAATTACCAAGTTACTTAAGTTACTAAGTGTTAAATACTAACACTCTAATTAGTAGTGAGAGAAATAAATATAAAATAACAGACTTGATTCTAAAATTTTTCCACATAATGACACATAGAACCTAATGCACTATTTAGCTCTATGCCTACCTCTGCTGCATCCTAAATAGATGATAGAAACTATTTTACTGTTTTACTCTCAAAGCTATTTAAGGAAATATTCTAATTATATGCAGAAATAATTAAAATATATTTATATTCTTATAGGTGTATTGAATTTCACTTTACTTTTATAAACCCATTTCATAAAGTTATTGTAAAGATTATGTAGGATGATAATCTTTGGAAAGCACAGCACCTAACACATAACAAGCAAATAATAAATAACAATACCTCACTAACAAATCTTATGGAGCTCAAGTGCTGAGGACTTCAGACCCCCCAATAGGTAGCAGTGAGGCTCTGAGCAGAACAGAGAACATTACAGACTGTGAAGTTAGATGCTCAGGCCCTGCCTCAACTCCTGCACAGTCAGGTGGGAGATTAGAAGATTACTATTTGAAAAAACCAAACAAGAGGACCAGACTTCAGAAAACCTAGACATGGCAAGGGTGTGGAAGGGCTGGGGGCAGGCTAAAAAGAGGGGGTCAGAGCAACCCTGGGCAGCAAACTGAAGGGCTCCTCAGGCCATCTCCCCTCTCCCATCCTCACAGCATTGTCCATAGGCATAGAAGCTCTCCCCGACAACTCTACCCTGTCCAGACAACTAGAGCATTATTCTCCAGAGCAACTGAAGAGTTCTAAGGAAAAAAGCCCCAAAGATCTTGAGATGTAAATGTTCCCACAAAAAAGAAGGGTATCTTGCCCTCATATCACCTGAGGGAAGAGCCACTTTAACAGGCAAACTGCACCCACACAAACTAAATCAGATTGGCTATTACTAGCCCCACTCTAGAATATGAAGGTATGGGGGGCACGTGGGAAAGCTTCCCTTCCACTCACTAAAAGCAGTGATTTTCCACCAGTGTGCCATGAGAGTACCTTAGGTGTGCTGTGAAAAATTTTAAAGATCATTAATTATTTTAAAAAGAAGTTCAAAACCCACTAATACATTCTTTTTTTACTTTTTTTAATCAATATAAGTGTGTTTTGATCAATATATTTTGATCAATATAATTTAACTATAGGTTCAAGTGTGCTGTGAGAGGAAGAAAAAAAGGTTGAAAAAACACTGTTCTAAAGGTTCAATGAAAATGAACTGAAGCAGATTAACAGGAGAAAAGGTATACAAACTGATTTCACATGCATTAGCATGGGGGACTGCCAGAAGGATGATTATCTAATAATAAACCAGATACTTACATTCTCTTCTCCATAGGGAAAGGGCAGATGGGAAAATGCAGCCATTTTGAGGGGTGGGGTTTTTTTTTGTTTGTTTGTTTGTTTGTTTTTGAGACAGAGTCTTTGTCACCCTTGGTAAAGTGCCATGGCATCATAGTCACAGCAACCTCAAACTCTTGGGCTCAAGCAATTCTCTTGCCTCAGTCTTCGTTGTAGCTGGGACTACAGGAGCCTACTACAGCGCCCAGCTATTTTTAGAGACGGGTTCTCACTCTGGCTCGGGCTGGTCTGGAACCTGTGAACTCAGGCAATCCACCTGCCTCAGTCTCTCTGAGTGCTAGGATTACAGGCATAGTAATTTTATTTATTTGTTTTCTTTTTTTTTGAGACCAAGTCTCACTCTGTCACTCTGGGTAGAGTGCCCTAGTGTCATCATCATAGCTCATAACAACCTCAAACTCCTGGGTTGAAGGGATCCTCTTCCCCCAGCCTCCTAAGTAGCTGTGACTACAGATGTCTACCATAATACTTGGCCACTTTTTCTATTTTTAGTAGAGATGGAGTCTTGAACTTCTGAGCTCAAACAATCCTCCCTCCTCTGCTTCCCAGAGTGCTAGGATTACAGGCACAAGCCACCATACCCACCCTCAGAGGTAATAAATTTTTTTTTTTTTTTTTTTTTTTGCAGTTTTTGGCCAAGGCTGGGTTTGAACCCGCCACCTGCAGCATATGGGGCTGGCACCCTACTCTATTGAGCCACAGGCGCTGCCCAGAGGTAATAATTTTTAAGGGGAACAAACAGGCATTTTGATCAGGTAACAATAAATAATGCTCTCTGGAAACTGAATGGGATCTGAAAACAGAAAACTGCTTGGACAAAGTTCATACTGGCTCCAGGCTACGAACGTTGATTTTTAGTCTCTTCCTTTGTGATACAAGTGTTTATCTGTTCTGGTTAATAAAATTTCAGAGCAGATATCAAAGGCAATTGTGTTCCTCTTTGACAAGTCCAGTTTCTAGGTAAAGGGACTTCAGAGAGTAGCCTCATCCTGTGCTTTAGGAGAGACAGGAGAGGGGAGGGAAAGTCGAAGAGACTTTGGGGTTCCTCCTTTGGTTCACAATGTTAAAAACCTCGTTTGGTATCATTTTCTGAGTCCCCACACTGGACAGCCAAAGGGGGTCAAGAAAAATGTGTAAGGCAGATAAAAGACAAATAAGAAAAAGATCCAGAATAAGGAGAGATTTCAGATTCTATGTGGGTTAAATTATGCCCTGTACTTCTCTAGTGTCAAATTTTGTATGTTTAAGTCCTCACCTTCAGTACCTTGGAAAGTGACTATGTTTGGGGATAGGACTTTAAAGAGGTAATAAAGGTAAGATGAGGTCATATGGACAAGCTCTAGACTAATCTGACTGCTGTCTTCATTAGAAGAGGTATTTGGACACACATACCTACCAAGGGAAGGCCACACAAAGACGCAGGGAGAAGGGAGAGACACCTGGAAAAGATCCTTCCCTCATGGCTCTCAACAGATACCAACCCTGCTGACACCTTGACCTCACATTTCCAGCCTCTAGAATCGTGACAAAGTACATTCCTAGTGTTTAATCCACATTGTGTAGGGTACTTCATTATGGCAGCCCTAGGAAACTAACACAAGTAACAGAAAAAAGAACTACAGAAGTACTGCCAAGTTTGATCCCAAATTAACATGTACAGAGACATTTTTCACCCCTAAAGAACTGGATACCAAGAATAAAAGCTCTTGAAACTTTCAAAAGGTTAAAAGAAACAAGATTTATACACTCCTAATTAAAGAAGGAATTGAGCATTGGTTTAACTGAAGTTATAATAAGACCACGAAAGGCAGGTATGTGTTTGCGGAGCAGGGGAAGAGGGCGAAAAGGGAGAATAATCATCTTTTATCTCCCACAATGGGAGACTGATAATGTCTAAATCTGACTTTCAAGAAATGAATGTCAGAATAGATGAAGAACCTGTAGATGTGGAGGTGGATAGCAGGAAAGAACTAAATTAGTCTCAAGTGTACTATATAACAAAGTTTTGGACTGGCCTCTGTGCCTGGTTTCTAGGAGAGGGACTCTTAAATCCCTGGAATTTCCCCAGTAATAGAAGGGTCTTTGTTATTTATAAGCCTCCAGACCATATCTGAGTTTCGGCCAACACAGTGACCCAATATCAGGGCTGACCATGCCGGAAAGATCACGTGATCACAGGGCTAGGGGTTGAGCAAAGCACTATCAAACTAACCTCCTCAGCACAAGGCGCTGGAGAATGAATTCAATCGGCTCAGGCAATGATTTAATGATGCCCACATAATTATTTAACACAAATAAAACGGCACAGCAACTACCACAGCAAAAGAAGGTCTAGAACATTATCATCCATCCAATAAACACGATAAGACAACTCAAAGTTATCTTGAGTTCCTCTCCTTCCCTACAGCCAGCATCCCCCAAATCACGTAATGGGAATTTTTCTGTCAGAATCAGAAGTTAACTATTCCTCTCAATTCTATCGTTGCCCTTCCACTTAAGATCTTCATCTTCTCCCCCTGGATACTGAAACAGACTTGTAATTGCTTACTCTATCTTTCCAAGGCAATCCACCCTCAGCAAATGAGTTACATCTCCAAAATGTAGATCTAATCAATATCATCTCGGCTTTAAAAAAAATCTTTTAGGACTTTGTGGTTTCCAGTGCTCACAAACTCCTTAGCATCCTGCTCAAAACCTGTCATTCAAGATGTCATTTATCCTCCTTCCACTAAATAGAAAGTCTTTCCAAGTTTTACTCTTTATCAATATTTCAAGTCAAGCTTAAATGTTACCTTCTCTGGAAAATATCCCTGATCCTCCCTCTTCTATTAAGCTTGCACTACATAATTTTAATAGTTTCTGTGTTAAGTTTTTGGTAACGTGTTTGGGCTTCCTCTTTGGAAACACTTGTTTAATCAATTCTACATTCCCAGCACCTGTTCCCAAATGTGGTACAAAATAAGCATGCCATATGACGCCTGAGAGAAGTCAAAAAGATGTTTTCTGAATGTTTCATGGTGCCAAAGGAACATTGGAATTAAAACAGGACAAAGAACAAGGTAGCAGCACAAGGTATAAAGAAATGGATGGGGAAAGAAGATGGAAAGAGGACTGGGATTGGGATAGACATGCAAAAAACAAAAAGTAATGAGTAAAAGACAACTGAACACTACAGCATCAAAACAAATAAAGTACTTAAGATTAAATTTTACAAAAGAAGTACAAAACTTGGGCTTTGAAAACTTACAAAGCATTGTTGAAATAAATTATAGGGGACTCGATAAATGGAAAATAGGCAGACTTAATATTGCTAAGATGGCTATGCTCTGCAAATTGATTTACAGATTCAATGCAATCCCTACCAAATTCCCAGCTAGCTATTCCTAAAATTCCATGGAAATGAAAAGGATCCAAAATGGCTAGAATAATCTTGAAAAAAGAGAAACAAAATTAGAACATTCACTTTCTTGTTTTTTTCCTATCCCTTCACAACCAAAAATGCAGGTAACAGAAACAGACCCCCAGGATGACCTGACAGAGGAATTAATAGGCAAAAACTTGTAACAGTCCATAAGAAATACACTATTTAAATGTATATTTATAATCATAATGAATAGATAGCTATTCTAAACAGAGGAATCGAAATTATTTAAAAAAAAAAAAAGGAAATTCTAGAAGTAAAAAATATACTATCTGAAATGAAAAATACATTCATTAAGTTGAATAGCAGATAGAAGATATTTGAAAAAACAGTGAACATAAATACAGAACAATATAATTATACATCTACCTTTGGATTTATCTTTAAACACTGTCAAACTAGAAAAATAAAATTTTTCCTTCAGGCCATGGTGTTTTATGAGGTTAAGATAGATCAGAAAATGTTGAGTTACATATTTTTCACAAGGCCTTGGGCTCAAAACTAGCATAAGTTAAATACAACTTGCATGTGTTAAAGTACTAAGAGAAAAGTTAAGTCAGGTATCAAAGTTTTAAAAGGCATTTCAAAGAAAAGGAAGTTCACTGTAAACAAATCTGTATGATAAGAAATAGTAAAGGAAGCTCTTCAATCTGAAGGGGAAGTGATAAGACATGGTAATTTGGAAGATTTTATAATGATGAAAAAAATGAATTCATCAAAGGGACATAAACTATATATACAGACAAGAACTTCAAAACACATAAAACAAAAACTGATCAAATGATAGGGAGAGAAAGAGAAATACACAGTCATGGTTAAAGGTTTTAACAGTCCCTTTCAATACTGATAACAATTAGATAAAACAAACAAAAAATCAGCAACACTAAAGCAGATATGAACAATACTATTGATCAACTTCACCTAACTGACACTGATGAAACTCCTTTTCCAATCCTACAGAAAGTTCACCAAGATAGACCACATACTGGGCCATAAAGTAAATCACGAAGAATTCTAAAGGCTACAAAGAAATTAAGTTAGCAATAGCAATACAATATCCAGAAAAGAATGCAAGTATTCAGAAATTAAACAACATATTTCTAAATATCCAAACAAAAAGAAAAGAAATAAATATTCTGAACTAAATAACAAAAATATCAAAATTTGTGGGATGCCCCCAAAGCAGTGCTTTAAATGCTTAGAGAAGACATATTTAAAATGAATAGTCTATGTTTCTATTTTAAAAACTAGAAAAGAGCTAAATAAACCCAAAGTAAAGGGGCAGGGGAGGGGAGAGTAAGAAAAAGAAGCAGCAGAACAGAAAATTATAAGAATAGAAGCCAAAAAAGTAGGGCCAATGGTTCATGCCTATAATCCTAGCACTCTAGAAGGCCAAGGCAGGAGGATTCCTTGAGCTCAGGAGTTTGAGATCAGCTTGAACAAGATCTGAGATTCCCCATTTAAAAAAAAAAAAAGAAAGAAAGAAAGAAACAATAATAAAGCCAAAAGTTACTTACCAAAATTAATAAAACTGATAAGCATGAAAAAAAAACTCTCTAAAAGCAAGAGAAACAAACACAAATTATTAATTTTAGTAATGAAGGAGGAAATAACCATTGATACTAAAGACATTTTAATAATAAAGAAATACTATGGAAAACTTTACAACAATAAATTTTATAACTCAAGTGAAATAAAAAATGCCTAGAAAGAAAAGGTTAGCAAAACTAAACAAGACAACATGGACAATCTAGTATCTTTGTATTTAAACTGAATTTATCTCAAAACTTTCTACAAGGAAAACTGCAGGCCTAGGTCTGACAGATCAATTCTGTCAGACATTTAAGGAGGAAATAATACCAAGCCCACAGGAACTACTTCAGAAAACAAAAGAACGAAAACATCAAAACCTAGTAAGATTTATGCCAGCCTTGCAAGGGCAGCTCAACTTACAAACACCAGTCAGTGTGTTCACCACATTAGAAGTAAAAGAAAAACCATATGTTAACCTAAACAGATGTAGAAGAAGCCTTTGAGAAAACTCAACATCTATTCATAATTAAAAACCCTCAACAGGCTGGGCGTGGTGGCTCAAGCCTATAATCCCAGCACTTTGGGAGGCTGAGGCAGGAAAACTGCTTGAGGCTAGAAGTTCCACACCAGCCAGAGTAACAAAAAGAAAGACCTGCCTTTACAGAGTTACAGGCCCCTCCCCCCCAAAAAAACACCTCAACAAACTAAGACTAAAATGGATCTGCTCCTTGATCCAAAAAGAACTATTGGGAGGAAATCATCATCATATTTAGTGGTGAAACACAGGCCGTTTTCATTCTTAGACCAATAACATGTCCAAGATACCTCTCTCAGTCTATTCAACACTGTTCTAGAGGTTCTAGGGGTAGGCAGTGCAACAAGGTAAACTAAGAAATAAAAAGCAGAAAGATGGCAAAAAAAGAAGCATACATTTTCTATTTGTGGAAGAACATAATTGTTTATACAGAAAATCCTAGGAAATCTACTAAGCACCAATAATTAAATTTACCAAAGTCTTAGCATTCATGGTCAATATACGTAAAAAATCAGTTATTTCTGTAGAAAACAAAATTTTAAAAGTTCTGTTTGAAAACATCATTATAAAAACCAAAATACTTAAAAATACACTTAACAGGGCAGAGCCTGTGGCTCAAAGGAGTAAGGCGCCGGCCCCACATACTGGAGGTGGTGGGTTCAACCCCAGCCCTGGCTAAAAGCTGCAAAAAAAAAAAAAAAAAAAAAGAAAGAAAAAAAAAATATATATATATATACACACACATACATATACACACTTAATAAATAAGAGAAATGTATAAAACATCTATAGTAAAAACTATTAAATATTGCAAAGAGAAAATAAAGACCTACATAAGTGAAGATCTATACCATGTTCATGGACCAGAAGACTTAATGGAGTAAAAATACCAGTTCTCCCCACACTGATCTATAAATGCACGTTTATATAGCAATATTGGAAAGGTGATTCTAAAAGTCCTATAGATATTCAAAGAATCTCGAACAGTCAAAACAATTTTAGAAGGGGGTTAAAGTTGTAACACAGTACATGACTTCAAGATTTATTATAAATCTATAGTAATCAAGACAGTGTTGTTGCCATTAGGATAAACTAATGGATCAATGGAATAGAACAGAATCCACAAATGGACACTTATATGATCATGTGATTTTTGATAAAGGCACCAAAGCAACTCAATGGGAAAGAAAAATATATTAACCAAAAGATATTGAAACAATTAGATAACTACATAGGAGAAAAAAAAGAACTTCAACTGCAACCTTACACCACTCCCAAATATTAACTCAAGATGGATCATTGATCTAAACATAAAAACTAACATTATAAACTATAAAATATCCACAGAATATCTTGATTACATGGGTGTAGGAAAAGATTTTTTCAATATGACAAACAATACCCATACATTTAAAAAAACTGGTATTTTCTAACTTTATCAAAATTAAAACTTTCTGCTCATCAAGAGAAAATAAATGAGAAACACAGACTAGGAGAAAATATTCACAATAGATACAAACAATGAAGTACTTTATATAAACAACATTATAAAGAAATTGTGCAACTTGATAAAAAAGGAAGCAACTCAATTTTTTTAAAAGAGCAAAAGATACAGATTCTTCACAAGACAAGACATATAAAGTCAATTTTTAATAGCTATAGGTAAGAGATATGATGGATAGAGAAATGTACCCATTGGGTAGATTTGTGTTGTGTGTGCATACATTTCCTAGCTTTTGTATACTGCGAGGAACTAGAAGCAATAATACAACAGTAGCAATGAGCATACCTAACTTCTAAATACCATTAATCAATAAAAAGAATGAGAGTTCTTGGAGAAACAGCTGACTCCAGGGCTGAGGCAGGGCAAGGACTTTTGTTGTACCAGTAATGAAGTAATCAAAGAGTAATGGGTACATGTGTAAAGGATACAGGGGGCCAGAATGGAGGGGCTCCCATTGTTTATATCTGAGACAATTTAAGCACCAAAAAATTAATGATAGTAATAGACTGTAATATATTTATTAAAAAACATGACTTTATCCTAATAAGCCAATGAACAACTATAAGGAGAAAAGAAAGATCTCCCTTACTACAGAATGTCAACTAATATGTACAGAAATAATTATGCAAGTAGAAATTATCCATGGGTGCTAAAACAAGTGAGTATCTGATTTTAAGAAAAGAAATATTAACATAGGCTCAAAGGATCTCCCTGTACGTAATTATAGTATAAAAAGGAAAACAGTAATTTTACAAAGACCTGACAGACAGCACTTTAATCAAATGAACAAAATAAAAACCACCAATGTTGAAACAAATAGATATCACGTGTTTCTTGCTATGATATATGGAGAAGGATCTAACATCATGTCTGTGGAGTCTGACAAAAATACAGATCAGTAGGAATCATCATACAAAACTAAATTATTTCATTCTATAAAATAATTAGCCTGTACTATGAAAATGTCAACATCGAGAAAAAATTTTAAAAGGCTTTAAAATTATTCAATATTAAAGGACATTTAAGGGACATTATAACTAAATGTATTATAACTAAATGTATTATACGATTCTGGATCGATTCTAGAAGAGAAAAAAATGTCATACTTGGAAAAATTGTTACCATCTGTATTTGAACTTTGAGTTAGACAGCATGGCATTAATGTTAAATCTTCTGGTTTTGGTAACTGTACTGTGGTTAATATAAGAGAATACATACCCTTGTTCTTAATAACTACATGTAAGTTTTTACATAATGTTATACCTTATTTTCAAAAATATATAAAGATAAATGAGCAGGATAATAAAACAGACATCTCAAAAACGTAAATTGTTGGTGGGTCTGGCTAAAGAGTTTACAGGAGTCATCATTGTGATCAAAATGAAAAATGATGAGGTTTACCAAAAGTACTCTTACTATTCTTAAAAGTTTTCTATAAGTTTGAAGTTATATTGAAATAAGATTTTATCTCCTACTTATCAATATATAAGACCCATTAGGCAAAATCAAAAGATAAATATTTATTTTCACATCTGACATTAGCAAAATGCACAAATGAACAATAAATAAACTGACATTAAATAGACACTTTAGATCAGTGGTTCTCAACCTTCCTAATGCCACAACCCTTTAATATACTTCCTCATGTGGTGGGTACCCACAACCATTAACAACAAAAATAATTTTATGGTTGGGGGTCCCCCCAACATGAGGAACTGTATTAAAGGGTTAAGGCATTAGAAAGGGTGAGAACCACTGCTTTAGACGATTTTATAGTTAAATTTACATGAAATTATAAGGAACAATGTATACTATGGTTAGTTCTTTTAAGCATGCCTCTACATGCAGACAATCGTAGAAAGCTTGTTTTTAGAATGTGGTTGAAAACTATTGTAAGTTAATAAACATGAAATTTAGTATGGTAATGCATATTAATAAAAACTTATGGGGCAGCAAAGATATATTTCAAGACAGTTTCCACAACTGCTTTAAGAAACAGATACGATATTGCCCCAAAGATACTATACCACTATAGGGAAAACAAATATTAAGAAAAATTTGGGGCTCAGTGCCTGTCGCTCACCGGCTAGGGTGCCAACCACATACACCAGAGCTGGCGGGTTCAAATCCAGCCTGAGTCTGCCAAACAACAATGACAACTACAACCAAAAAAATGTCCCAGTGTTGTGCCAGGCACCAGTAGTCCCACCTACTTGGGAGGCTGAGGCAGAAGAATCGCTTAAACCGAAAAGTTTGAGGTTGCTATGAGCTGTGACACCACTGCACACTGCCCAGGGTGACAGCTTCAGACACTGTCTAAAAGAGAATTTAGTTTCTAAACACTTTCAGTTTAACAACCAATACCAGACTCAATATTTTTAAAGGAAAGTTCTAGTCTACAGTTGTCATTAAATGTCTAAAAATTTTCTTCACATTACATATTATTCAAATGTAATAATGCAAGGGTCTTTGAAGAACTGTCATTTATAGATTTACGTATATTGAACCAGCCTTGAGAACCGGGGATAAATCCCACTTGCTCATGGTGTATAATTTTTTTCATGTGTTGCTGGATTCTGTTTGTAGGATCTTATTGAGTATTTTAGCATCGATATTCATTAGTGATATTGGTCTATAATTTTCCTTTCTTGTTGGGTCTTTCCCTGGTTTGGGGATCAAGGTGATGTTTGCTTCATAGAATGTATTGGGTAATCTTCCTTCTTTTTCTATATTTTGGAAGAGGTTTAGTAATATAGGTACTAGTTCTTCTTTAAATGTTTGGTAGAATTCTGAAATGAATCCATCTGGTCCAGGGCTTTTCTTTCTAGGGAGATTTTGTATGGTTCTTGCTATTTCAGAACTTGATATGGGCCTTTTGAGGATCTCCACGTGATTCTGGGTAAATATTTGTAGGTGTAGTACTTACAGGTTTTGGTCGATTTCTTTCAGTTTTTCATATTTGTGAGAGTAGAGTTTCTTATAGTATTCCTTAAGGATTTTTTTGTATTTTTGAGGGGTCTGTTGTCATTTCATCTTTACCATTTCCGATTGATGAAATTAGAGATTTTACTCTTTTTTTCCTGGTTAGGTTGGCCAAGGGTTTATCTATTTTATTGATCTTTTCAAAAAACCAACCTTTGGATTTATTGCTCTGTTGTATAATTCTTTTGTTTTCAATTTCATTTAATTCTGCTCTGAGTTTGGTTATTTCTTTCCTTCTGCTGGGTTTGGGGTTGAAATGTTCTTCTTTCTCCCATTGCTTGAGATGTCCCATTAAGTCATTAACTTCCTCTCTTTCCGTTTTCTTGAGGAGGGCTTGCAGTGCTATAAATTTCCCTCTTAAGATGGGTATGCAGTTTCCTGTTGTTATGTAGTTCCACTTTTATTCCATGATGGTCTGAGACGATGCAAGGAATAATTTCATTTTTTAAAAATTTTCTGAGGTTAGAT
>CAUYPK010137922.1:0-23981 GCA_963574355.1 Loris lydekkerianus
TTGAGAATTTTCAAAATGTACTATACTCGGTTTTGAAGCTCTTCATCCTGAAGTTTACATGAGGTTTAATGACATATCTCCCTCAAGTGAGTGCCACTTAGTGATCTGGAGCATACCACAAGACTATGAGGAAAGGACCAAGGAAGGGGAAGGGAGGGGGGAGTTTTGGGTGGAGGGAGGGTGATGGGTTGGGCCACATCTATGGTGCATATTTTTATCTATAATAAAAAAATAAAAATAAAATAAAATAAAATAAAAGTAAAAAAAAATAAATAAAATGAAAAGAGAAATAGAATTAGGCTAGCTGCTAACTTTTGAGCAAAGACAAGACAAAATAGCTTTCAAAATAAAATGTGTAGCCAGGTGTAATGGCTCACACCTGTAATCGTAGTACTCTGGGAGGCCAAGGCAGGTGGATTGTTTGAGTGCAGGAATTCAAGAGCAGCCTGAGAAAGTGAGACCCCGTCTCTGACAAAAATAAAAAAGCTAGCCAGCACTGTGGCACTCATGTCCTAGCTATTTGGGAGGCTGAGACATGGGGATTGCTTGAGCCCAAGAGTTTGAGGCTGCTGTAAACTATGATGTCATGGCATTCAACCCCAGGGCAATTGAGTGAATGTCTGTCTCAAAAAAAAAAAAAAAAAAAAAGAATAAAAATAAAATCTGTTGTTAGAAATTAACTAGACTAGCTCCTACATTTTCTATCCAAGAAATAAAACAGTTAAATATCTTATCCAAAGACACTCATCAATGATCAGAACACATATTGTGTTATAAACTCACAGGGTGACGATTTGCAATTTTCTAAGTGGAGACCATCTAACTCAATTCTTAAGCAATGGGAGAAATTGAAAGGGCAAGAAAACAATATTAAACAGAAGGGAAATCAATGTTTGAGCACTAATGATTATCCAGCACTCATCATAAATTTCGATTTAGGGATGTTCTATAATGAATAAATGAATATTAGAATGAATAGATGGATAAATGGATGGATGAATGAGAGGAGGGGTTGGCACCCATCCTGTACATGTGGGATGGGTCTGCTTATGTGATCTCCATAATTCCTAAAGTTTCTCATTCCAATGACAACTCAGCTTCACCTGGGATTGAAAATTTATGTAATCCCAGGATCTACCTAGTCATTAGATGACAACTTTCAATGGCTCATGTTCCCAAATTTCTGCATGTAGAAAATTAAATGTCTGGTAAAAGATCTTCATTCTCTGTATCAGGCACAACAGACTGAAAGGAAAAAAGATGTTAAAGTATTAAGATGGATTTTTGTTCTTCAGCTTGAAATTCATTCTGGGATTTACACAGCCCAAACCGAATAAGAAATAGAGGTACTGACTACTGGACTCCAGGAAATTCTGTTCACGGAAGTGCCATTTTGCTTAGAAGACAGCAAACAAGATTTAGCTCTACTTTCTTCTTCAAGTGACATAACTGCAATAAAGTAAGGACTTTTTATTGTTGTTATTGTTTAGCAGTGGGCTCATCCACAGATCTGTATACACACCAGCATTCGTCACTGATCCAACATAAGGCAACACTATTTTAGAGAATAAGCCCTTTAGCTGATAAGGCCCAGATTCAGATCTTTCTATTTCTAAGGGATGCTTGTGATGGTGGCTTCTGATGCCTATCCTGACATTTGAGAAAATAGGCTTTTCATGTTACTGGGTTCTGCAAAGTGGCTGCTAAAAAAATAACTGCTGGAAAATAACAAGAAAGGAAAATCTGTTTGCTTGTCCTACACATCTTTGTGTTCTGTTCTCTAGAGGATCTGCAGGTGTGAAATTAACTCCTCAGAAATATTCAAAAATAAGGAATGGCACCTATTTTAAGGAAAACCTGTAGAACTCCCCCCACTCTTTACTAGAAAAACATAGAGGCAGAGATTTTTTTTTATTATTATTACAAATATAGATGGAATTTCTTTTCATTGACAGAAGAGATTTTCTTCTGAACTATTTTCCTCGTAGGTGGTGAATTCTTCTCATATGTTCGTTTTCCTTCTGGCCCCTTCCAAGTTACTTCTCTCAAGATTTATCCTCCTCAAACTCCTTAAAATAAGGAACTCAGTCATTTTCGGTCTTAGTTTGCATGAGTAAGATGGGAATAACAATGCCTACATAATGGAAAAAGTGATATATTACAAGGAAATAGTTCGTCACAACATCTAGTATTTCACAAGTGGTCAGTCAATAAAAGCTGATGCCTAGGATTTTATCTGGTTCTGTATTTTTCTTATCACATTAATTTTATGTTTAGACTGAGACTTATTCTCCTCCAGAAAACAGGTAGCTTCATTGGCACACTTCCTTTTTTCATTTTCCTTTTTTTTTCAAGTAAAAATAATCCACTTACTCCTGCAAAAAACAAAAACAAAACAGCCCCTCCCCAAATACCTTCTTTATTTATTTATTGTTAAATCATAGCTGTGTACATTTGTGCAATCAAGGGGTTCAATGTGCTGGTTTAATACACAATCTGAAATATTCCCATCAAACTGTTCAATGTAGTTTTCATGGCATTTTCTTATTTGTTATTGTATGTAGACATTTGTATTCTGCATTCAGTAGGTTTTGCCTGTACTCATTCTAAGATGCACCTATACATATAGAATTAAATTTATAATCCTATTATATATCAGTGCCTAGAAACAGAGCTTGCTTTACCTCTGAAAGAACAGGTAGCCGTGGGAAAGTATTTCCAGAACAGAGAGGACTCATCATTCCCTGGGTGTCAAACCATCCTATTTTCTCTACCCTCATCTACTTTGTCTGAGCTGTAATAATCTGTCATCTAAGCATTATCCTCTTTTAAAACAGTATTTCTGGAAAAGTATTGAATGATTACCTCTCCAGTTTGGATCATTTTATTTGTCAATGTATTTGCTAAGTTAACGAAACAGAATCAGGGAGGAGAGGAACGGAACGTCAGAGATATCTGCTGGGGAAAAGTCCACTGCAGGCAGGGAGGACATGGTGGGAGGATGAGGATAGGTGACTAGTGAGAGGTCTGGAATTTTCATATGTAGAACTTGTCTAGTATTGCAATGTGTTCAATCCATGCTGAAGTTTATATAGTAGATGCAAAATTATCTCTCACTCTGCATACTAATTTCAAGTGTCCCAGGATGGAGGAACTAAGAAAGATTATGGAGATACAACTTCTCCCTACAACTTAACCCTATTGTCACACCTCCCTTATTGCAGAACTTACCTCCCATTTCGCCTGCATAGGGAGTTGAAAAGTTTAAATGGTTGTAAATACCTGTACAATAAAGGGGAAGGCTCCAAAGAAGATTTGACGTGTACAGAGAAAAGTCTTTAAAGACACTAAACAGTAGCTGAAATTAACCTAGGAGGTGCCTCCAGTTATTTGGAGACAGTTAAGGGAACTCAAGTTCCCAAAACCAATCCCAATGTGACACCTAGTGGTGGCTTCAGCATTAACCCTTCAGATTCTGACATAAATACCATGTCCGAAAGGTTTTCAAAACCCTTGTTCCTGGCTGGAGTTTAACTACTGTGAGAGGAAAACTCATTTATTTTATGGGGAAAAGCTAATGATTAGATTAGAACAAGCTCTTTACAGGAAATTTCTAAAACATAATTTAGAAGATGGTACTCAAACTATTCTTTTTAACGTGACAAGGGAATTGTCTCTTTTCTGAGAATCTATGAAGAATCTTCTCGACCCCCACCAAACATCTGTCTATTTACAAATTCAAAAACATGAGGTTTCTTTCTTTGGTATTCTAAGTAATAAGTTTGACATTTTAATAAGTGATAAACAGATTGTATACTTTTAAAAAAATTTTCGCATTACCAAATTTTGTAAAAGGTATTCAAGAGTGTCAATACAAAATGAGTCACATTGGTTTGGCTTGCTTTTGTGTATTTGGGGCGGGGGGGTTGTAAATTGGGTTTATTCAAGCACCCAAGATAATTTTGGCCATTCCACTCACACATGCACACACACACACACACACACACACATTCCAAAACCAAATTCATTCACATGCAGGTTAGAATTCAGGCCAACATAGGAAATAAAGTTTAGTTTTGATATTCAGGAGCCTTCCTGTCCCATTGTCTCTGTCCCATTATTTTTCCTCTTTCTCCCCCCCAGAGCTTGGTATCCTCTTTGTGATGTCGGCTCCTCCCTGAATGGGCAGTTTCTAACTCTTTATTTTCTCTCTGCCTTTTCTGTAATCAACTAAGTCATGATTATGGGCCAATGGAAAGGCCCAGCATACTAAATTTAGAGAAGACATGGGCTTTTCCAAATAGGTTTCTGTTTGATGCACAGCAGAAGATTGAGGGAGATAATTTGAAATTCTTACTGTCTCTGTATTATCCATCCATATAGATTTATTACTTGTTGATCATTAAGAAAGAAAGTTAATTCAGCTGTTCCTCTCTCGAGATTAACCATGAGCTTGAAAATAAGGATTTTTGCATTATCTACATAATTATTCCCTTTTATTATGTATCATTTACTTAGCAACCCCTAAGTACCAAGCATGGCACTAAATCACTTTACATACATTATTTTATGAATCCTCAAATGAACCCTAAAACAAAGTTCTTTTATTCCCATTTTTGATAAAAGACAGCTGAGGTTCAATGCCTTGCTGACTGTCCTTCAGCTGATAAGTGCCAGAAGTGCAAATGGAACATTTCTGGGTCCAATGATTTATTCATGAGTTTCTCTTTAAGTATTTAGAGGCTTAAAGTAAAAACTCCATGGTATAAAGACAATCTTTCCCATAAATAATTATTTAATAATAAATTGAGTCTTTTCGCTCTCCTTCCTTCCTTCCTTCCTTCCTTCCTTCCTTCCTTCCTTCCTTCCTTCCTTTCTCTCTTTTCTTTCATCTCACTCTTTTGCCCTGGGTAGAGTGCTATGGCATCATAGCTCACAGCAACCTCAAACTCTTGGGCTCAAGTGATCCTCTTGCCTCAGCCTCTGAAGTAAGCTGTAACTATAGGTGCCCTCCATGGCCCTGCTAGTTTTTCTATTTTAGGTACACATAGGGTCTTGCTCTTGCTCAGGCTTGTCTTGTACTCCTGAACTCAAGCAGTCCACCTGCCTCCACCTCCCATAGTGCTAAGAATACAAATGTGAGCCACTGCACCTGGCTTTCAGATGCTCATACTACATACACACACACACATAGCTTGATCATGTTTCAAGGGACCATGTTGCTATACTTTTACCCTAAAGATAAGAAACTCTTGCTTTTCAAATTGATCCCTTTTGTCAGCTTCTTGAGCTGCATTCACCACAGACGGCCTTATTCTTTCAGTTTACTTCATTGCCCCTGATTTCTTGAGAATGGGCTTGTAGGGTCAAAGTTGGTGGGGTTTTCTCACTCACACTGCCACTGGGAGTCGCTATTCTTTTCCTTGATAACTGTAACTGTACACAGTGGTGTCATGCTTGGCTCCCTGCCTCTACTGTTCCCCTTGGGTATAAAAGTGTACAGGGTCATCCCCTGGTGTGGGCTACAGATTGCAGACCTCCTGGATGTTCAATGCTCTCCAGATACCAGGAGTTGAAGGAAGCATGTTGCACCTGACTTCAGTGCCACAGCAACTCGCCAGTCTGTCTGAATCAGACACTTACATTTCAGGGATATAGACATTTGACAGACAAAATGGGTGGTTCATTCTGTTTATCTTTTATTCATTTATTCTTTTTGAGACAGAGGCTCACTCTGTGCCCTGGGTAGCGTGCCATGGCGTCATAGCTCACAGCAACTTCAAAATTCCAGGCTCAGGGGATCCTCTTGTTTCAGCCTCCTGAGTAGCTGGGACTACAAGTGCCCACCACAATGCCTAGCTAACTTTTCTACTTTCAGTAAGAGTAGTCTCACTCTTACAGGCTGGTCTCAAATAACTGAGCTTATGTGATCCTCCTGCCTTGCCTCCCAGAGTGGTAGGATTACATGTCACGTGAGCCACTGCACCCAGACTATTTATCTTTTGTTTTGAGGATAATATACTCAGATATTCAAGGGCCCCACAAAAAAAGTCTAGAATACACTGAAATATAAACCTTTTAGTTTTTATAATCTTGTCTAAGATGCTGAGGAAACAATATTTACTTTGGTAACATGGATTCAAATACTGGACAACTTTGAATGTCGAATTATAAGCCTGAAGTTTTACTTGGAAGTAAACAGGAAGAAATTTTTCTTGAGCTATTCATTTTAGATGATTGACTTTAAAAAAAGTTTCAAACTTCATTTTGATACATATAAGAATCCCTGTATCCCATAGTCCCAGACTCAGAGACCCACATACCTCATAGATACAGCCATTGAGGCAGATCATAGGAGTTAAGAGCACAGAATCTGAAGCCAGATTGGTTACAATTTTAGCTCTAAATCATAACAGGTCACTTCAGACACCTCCACTGACCTCTCTGTGCCTCTGTTCTTTCATTTACTGAACTCAAGCATTAAATGAACTAATACATGGACAGCCCTTCGAAGTGGTGCCTGGATGAGTTTTGCAATCAAAGTTGAATGTCACTGTCAGTATTGCTGAGAATGTCTGTACACACAACACTCACAGCCCCAAATGCCGACCCTTCCAGACAGCCTGTGGGAGGACATCCTTTGATAAAGTCACTGACAGGTGACGTTTATGAAAAATAGAAGGTATTTCAGCAGACATTTCTTTTTTTTTTTCTCTCCTTTTTCTTTTTCTCTGTGAAACAGCCACATGCAATTGTTAGATCAGAATAGGACTTTTTTTTTTCCTCTAGATGATAGATGGAAAAACTAAAATAGGTCCTCTTGAGATAATCTTTTTGAGTGTCCAACTGGTGAAGGCAGGAAAAGCAATTTCAGTATGACAAGAGCCTTCAAAAACAGACTTGGAGAGAAGGTATTATCCTGGTCTTCTAGAAATAGAAGTGCCATGATGCATACTGCAAGGAATTAAGATTCTCCACACAGGCATTTTATCATTCAGTAGAAGAGGAGATGATGAAATGTATAAGGGAGAGGTGGCCCTGCATAATCCCAATTTGGCCAACTAACCTATCAAAACCACCATAGGCCTAATTGGACCCCATATCTTGCTTTGAAACTTGACCTTTGGAGTACAGTATGATCTTGGCAGAAGCAACTTGCTGCCAAAATTCTTACACAACAAACAGCCTCCAGCCAGCCTAGCACTTACCTAATGAGAGAGATCAGAGACTTTCAGTCAAGCAACATGTCTTAAAAAGAGACTGCTTTCTTCTTATTGAAAAGAGACAGTTCTCAGATCCCTGGCTTTAAAGGGTCAACTTCCTTTTCTCCCCCACAATGTTCAGAACATGCTAGATAACCATGCTCTGGTTGTTGGTAAAAACGTTCTCATTCAGTGCTTACTCTGTCTCTGTAATTTTTTCTTTAATAGTGCTAAAGTACTTTTTACATCATAATATTTTTTCTTCCTTCCTTTTGTGTTGATATTCCTTTAACACTTACTGTGCGCCAGGCATATGAAATATAAGGATGAACAATTAAGAAAAGTTCCTCCCATCCAAATGTCAGGGAAGAAAGACAATGCACACAGGAAAGTGGAAACAAAAACGTAATTGTAAAGTATGACAACATGTCCTGAAGAGGTGCAATATAGTGCCTACTTTAGACAAGAGGGAAAGAAATGGCCTTTCTGAGGAGATGACTTTGAGTAGACACATGTAGTTTGTACATTCCAGGTTTGTTTTTTTTTTTGTAAATGTAAAAATGTGCAAAAGCCCTGAACATATTCAAAGGCCCTAAGTTGGTTCCAGAAACATAAAGAGAGCAAGTGTGACTGGAACGTAGTGAAGGGAGTAGTGATTTGAGATAAGTTTGGAGACTTGAACAGTGATAGATTCTATGGGGCCATGGTTGTAACACTAAAATTCATTCCAAAAATGATAGAAAGTTCAAAAACATATTAAACAGGGAAGTAGCTCGATTCAATATATGATTTGTTTGTTTTGTGACAGAGTTTCACTCTGTTGCCCTGGGTGGAATGCCGTGGAATCATCATAGCTCTCAGCAACCTCTAACTCTTGGGCTTAAGTTATCCTCTTGCCTCAGCCTCCTGAGTAGCTGGGCCTACAGGTGCCCACCACAATGCCTGGCTAGTTTCTCTATTTTTAGTAAAGACAAGGTCTTCCTCTTTGCTCAGTGGTCTCAAACTCCTGAGGTCAGGTAATCCACCTTCCCAGAGTGCTAGGATTACAAGCAAGAGCTACCATGCCTGACCTCAGTTTATGTTTTATTCTAACCATTGTATGAAGAATTGGTTGTTAAATGGGTACGAATGGAAGCTGCCGGACGAGTTGGAAGGCTAATGCAATCTTGAAGGCAGGAGATGATGGTGGTTTCTGGAAAGTCATATTATTTAACCATTATATCAAATAATCAAAGAAGACATTGCATTTTCCCCATTTGAGAGATAATGAAACAAAGGCTACTGGTGATTGCTGTCTAAAATTGCAGGACTTCTAAGTTATAGAGTCAAGAATCAAACCTGCACCAATGTGCTGTGGCTCAGAGACAAGATGTCTTTTGGTCTATCTGTTTGTAGTTTTTCTAGTAGACTCAGACTGGTGTGCCTTTAATAAGTTTGACAAAGGAATTTTGAAATAAGCGTCAGGAATCCCTCACACTTAGTGATGTGTGCTGTGAACTTGGAATGCTGCAAGAGTTCCCTGTGCATTAGCAAACTTAATTTTCAGGACAACTCTACAAAGTAGTTGCTATTATTATCTCATTTTACAGATGAGTAATCTGCATCTTAAAGAAATTAAACTAGTAAAATGTCAAAGGCAGAACTTTAAACCAAGCAAGTTAGCTGTGAAGCCCTGCACTTTTACCACTAAACTATTTAAGAATAAATAAGCCTCCTAAGCTGGAGTTTTGACATTGAAATAGTATACTGCAGACAGGCCCAAGAGAACAGGCATGAAGCCTCTTCAAACTTACAGTCATGCTAAGGATTTATACAAAACATAGAAAAGCTTTTTACAGTAATTTTATCATAATGCTGAAAATTAGACAGGCAGGGCTTCCCACACACCTCAGATGAGAAAAAGAGAACACCTCTAAAAGAAAATGAACAGAAGATTTATCTTTTAACCGTTCTCAAGTTTCAGAATCAACATTTCCACCAAGTTGGCTTTTTCTGATACAAATGTAAGAGGAGACAGATCGACACGCCAAACCCAACTGCACAGTGTTTTAAAAAAAGCCATTTCTCACAGGCAGCCTCACTCAAAACACATCGGATAGCTTCCGAAAAATTGCAACGAGTTGAGTGTGTGGAGTCCTAAAATTAATCACTAAAAGTCTAATGTTCCAACAGAACAAAAATGACCTACAAAGGGCCGCCTTCATCTTCTGCTAGGGCTCTAGCAAAATGCTTTCAAAGCTCAAAAATCACCTTGAAGGGCTGTAACTTTGCTCGCAGCTTTCCCCTGTATCTGCTGTGACCTAAACCACTTGCTTTACAATTACTCTGCTATTTTCAAATGCCCTTTGAGTGCTCCAAGCCCTACCACTTTGATATGTAAAATTTGGCTAATTTAGGCTTTGCAAGGACACAGTTGTGAATCCTTTTGTCCAAACCTTGAGAATCTTACTGTGTGAGAGAAAAGACAAATAGAAATAGGCACCTTAGAGTTTTGTCATCTTCTTTCTTTAACTATCACTGGTAATAATACTGGTAGACTATGTGGGGTTTTATAAGTATAATCTCACTTAATTCTCATATCAAAGGAGAATAGTATGCATTAGTATCCTGAAGGATTTAAGTGTATGATTTTTAATTCTGGCTGCAAATTTACAATTACGTTGGTAGCTTTTAAGAAGTCCTTGTGGCCTGTCCTAGCCTGGGAGATTCAGATTTGCTTTGGTGAGCATCAGTCTTTTTTGTTCAAGTTCCTCTCCCTTTTTCCCCCTACTAATTATAAAGAGCCAGGGGGGAGGAGAAAGCAATTGCTCTAAACTAATTAGCATAATCCCATCTGTTAAGGACTGAATTGCATCCCCTCCACAAATGTGTATGTTGAACTTCTAACCCCCAAAGTGTTGTTGACCTAAGCATTCCAAATTGTATATAAAATCAGCACATTGTACCCCTTAAGTGCATTAATGTATACATGATCTATGTGTATATGACTTAATAAAAATAAATAAATAGAAGGCAAATAAGATTAAATGAGATCAAAGGTAGGATTCTAATCTCATGAGATGGACTTCTTTATAAGAAGATGAAGTGACAAAAGAGATTCTATCTCTCTTTTTTTGAAACAGAGTCTCATTCTATCACCCTGGGTAGAGTGTCATGGCATCATAGCTCACAGCAACCTCAAAAGTCTTTGGCTCAAGCAATCCTCTTGCCTCAGCCTCCCAAGTAGGCCTACAGGTGCCTGCCACAACATACAGCTGACTTTTCTATTTTTGATAGAGATAGGGTCTCACTCTTGCAGGCTGGTCTCACAATTCTTCAGATCAAGCGATCCGATCCACCTGCCTTGGCTTCCAAGAGTCGTAGGATTATAGCCCTGAGCCACCATGTCTGGCCTCTTTTCTTTTTTTCTTCCTTTCTTCCCTCCCTTCTTCCCTCCCTCCTTCCCTCCCTTCCTTCCTTCCTTCCTTCCTTCTTTCCTTCCTTCCTTTCTTCCTTCCTTCTTACCTCCCTCCTTCCCTCCCTCCCTCCCTCCCTTCCTTCCTTCCTTCCTTCCTTCCTTCCTTCCTTCCTTCCTTCCTTCCTTCCTTCTTCCCTCCCTCTCTTCCTTCTTCCTTTCCTTCTTCCTTTCGTCTCTCCCTCTCTTTATTTATTTTTTTCTTTCTTTCTCTCTCTTTCTCTTTTTCCCTCCACTCTTCCCTTCCCTCCTTTTTTTCCTTATTTCTTTCTCCCTTTCTTTCTCTTTCTTTCTCTCTTCCTATCTCCCTCCCCATGCCCCCATCTCTGTGCGTGCACAAAGAAAAGGCCACATGAAACACAGCTAGAAGACATCTATATGCGCGCCAAGAAAAGAGGCTTCACCTGAAACTAATGGAAACTGACCCTCCTTGATCTTGGACCTCTGGCCTATAAAACTGGAATAAAACAAATTTCTTATGTTTAAGGCGCCCAGTCTATAGTACTTGGATTTGGCAGCCCCAGCAGGCTAATACCTATTTTGTTACTGTGAAGTGGGAGCCACTATAACAAATATCTGAAAATGTGAACATGGCTTTGGACCTGGTGCTGGGTAGAGGCTGGAAGAAAAAAACCTTGATTGCCTTGAAGGGACTGTTAGTAGAAATATAGATATTAAAGGTGATTTGGGACAAAAAAAAGTGATTTTGGTGAGTGCTCAAGTAAGAAATTAGGACAGCTGGAAATACGTGTCTATCATCATAGACAATGCATTTATCATCATCAGCAGAGTGATGGGAGGAATGTGAACGTAACATGTTTCTGATTGGCTCTGCATCTATGGCTCAATTGGCTAAGGCGCTAGCCACATACACCTCAGCTGGCAGGTTCGAATCCACCCTGGACCCATCAAACAACAATGATAGCTGCAACCAAAAAGTAGCTGGTAGTCCCAGCTACTTAGGAGGTGGAGGAAGGAGAATCGCTTGAGCCCAGTAGTTGGAGGTTGCTGTGAGCTGTGGTGACAGCTTGAGGCTCTGTCTCAAAAAAAAAAAAAAAAAAAAAATGCTGCTGATGATACCTCAGAAGTGAGGAATATGCTCTAAGAAACTAGAAAGAAGGCAGTCCTTATAAAGTAGCAAAGAATTTGGCTGAATTGTGTTCTAGATTTTTGTGGAAGGTTGAGCTTGTGAGTGATGAAATTGGATATGCAGTTGAAGAGATTTCATACAAAATGTTAAAGGTGTGGCCTGGCTTCCTCTTATTGCTTAGAGTACAATATGACAGAAGAGAGATACATCGAAGAAATGATTAAGCAAAAAGGAACAAGAACTTGAAAATCTGGATAATTCTCTGCTTATCCATATTGAAAGAGAGAGAAAATGAGTGAACACTCTAGATTGAACACTAAAAATGTAGCTGAACAATCCATAAACTGCCTCATAATGAGACTACCCATAGAATTGAATCCCCATCTTAACTGAAGCCAAGAACAGCAACAGGATGATACCAGCAAAAACACTTCCTGCTGTGACTAAAGAGGGTAGAAAGGAGGCTACAGAATGAGAGAAGGCCCTGGGGGTGCTCAGATTCTGCAGGATGGGACAGCAGTGCTGCCTGACGGGAATATGTGTTGTCCTTCAGGAAGAGGGAAGAAAGACCCCAAAGGCAATTCAGAGATCAGGGCTGCTGCTCCCCACTGCAGCCCCAGCAGACAGGCCTATTTCTCCTCAGCTGCAGTGGATGGGGCCACCTGCTTATCTTCAGTGGACCAGGATGCTACTGCCCTGTGTCTTGGGGACAAAACCACTGCTCAGGGTCCTGCCGTCCATGGGTCTGTGGGTGACGCCACCTGCACTTTTGACTTGTTTGGGATCTGTCTCCCTTTCTTGTTTTTGATTTCTCCTTTTTGAACTGTGATTATCTACATTATGAATGTTCCCCCCGTTGCATTTTGGAAGCAGAAAACCTGTCTAGTTTCATAGACTCACAGCTAGAGAGGAATTCTGCCTCAGTATGAATCATACCTGAAGTCACATTTATAATTTGATTTAGGTGATGCTTTTGGCTTGGAATTGATGCTAGAATGGGTTAAGACTTTGGGGGCTATTGGGATGTGGCAAATGAGCATTCAAGAGGGTGGGGGAGAAAGTAAACTGTTTTGTTCTGAATTATGTGCTTCAACAACTCCTGTGTTAAAGTCTTAGCCCCCAACGTGACTATATTTGGAGACAGCACCTTTATAAGGTCATTAGGGTTAAAACAGACCATAATGAGGGAAGGGTTTAATCCAATAAGGACCAGTGTCCTTATAGGAAGTGCAAGAAATGGCAGAAGTTATACCTTCTTTCTCTACCTTCTTCCCTCCCTCCCTCTCTCTCCACAGAGAGGAAACACAAGGGAGAGCTCAGTGAGAAGGCAGCTGTCTAGAAGCCAGAAAGTGAGGCCTTACCTGCAACTAACACTGCTGCTACCTTGATCTTGGAGTTCCAGCTTCCAGAATTGTGATACTATAAAAGAATTCTGTAGTTAAAGCCACCCCATGGATGGTGTCTGTTAACAGAAGCCCAAGAAGACTCATCTACTATCTTCTAATCATAATGATTATTGTGAGGGACAGTTTTTTAAGATGTCTGGTATCTGAAGTGAATAGAAAGCTCTAAATCCAGGAGTTTGGGGCATTTATTTCTCCTTCCTTCCGGAAGCCAGCCCAAAAACAGGGCCAAAAGGGAAGGGAAAGAGCTTCAAAACTATGGAAAGAAACTGAACCTCACAGTTTGTCATTTACACACTATTAAATGATAGGAAGAAGCTCTATTTAAAAAAGATTGAGATGGTATTCCAATAATAGGACTTTTACAATGTTAATGAATTATTTTTTTGCAAGTAAGGACTGGACTGCAATCTTACCTCTCTACCATCCCTAGTGAATGCTACGAAGTCCATAAAATCTCTGCGGTCACTATGTGGCTTCCAAATCTTTATCTCTTTGTTTGTTTTTTGGTTACTTCATTTGCGGTGTGACTAACGTGTATGTCTGGCATGGGGAAGAGGATTAGGGAAGAGGTTATAACTGGCTCTGACTCAGAAACAATATTGGAAATTTAAAGAATACGTAGTCTTCCTTTCCACAACAACTTTTCCTAATCAATGTTACTTGTGATCTTGGGCTTTCCCAATACACATAGATAAAATGAAAGTTTAGGATGACTAAGAAATTAACCAAGCCCTGAACCACAGTGAAGAGTTACTTTCATAATAAAATGCAAAGATGGGTATCTCTCCAGTATCCTGATTGTGATCAAATGAAATACAATTAAACATATGCCTAAAGTAAAAATGTAGGCTTTAAAAAATTAAAAATAAATAAATGTTTGCACTGAATTCAAAGTCTTTGAATTCAGTGTGACATGGTAGATGTGTCACACACCACAAGAGACTTAATGCTACATCTGAAGTGACTCCATTACTTTTTTTGAGCAGCCAAGTTCTACAAGGTTAAATCATAACAGACATCATAAGTTAGAAAATTAATAGATCTGGGCATATTATAATAATAAAGCGCAAGATAAATATGCACTTTCATACACACACTCAGCATCCTTCGCATTTTTCTACACTTTGAATTACTCAAGTGCTAGCTTAACATCCTTAATGGAAGCAGACATAGACAGAATAACATTCTTTTAAAACTGGAAAAAATCACTCATCAACTTTCCTTAAGCTCTTTCCTTGCAGATCTGACTGGTACACTATATAATTCTGAAAGCCCAGTTTGACCTCCATTTGTTATTGTCATTTATTCATTCTTTTATAAATTTGATTTGGTCTCATTATGATATCCTTAAATGTACTAAATCTCTCACTAGTAAAAGAGTATATGAAGCCTTTGGATGAACCTGTTTTCCTATTCTGTATCCTGTGTGTCAGAATTTGTAGTCGACTTGTCTTTGAATTACCTGTCTTGCCATCTGTTCAATGAGAAAAAATAAATATCCACAGTTTCCCCCAAATAGGATGTTAATGAGCAACATCTTCAATCACTGGTGGAGGTTAACTTCCACAAAGAGCTACAATGACAGCACTGACCCAAGTGAGAAGACAACTATCTCTACAGTTACAAGGATCCAGTGGCTAGTGATGTCCAGGTCTTAAAAAGCTAACCAGATGTGTGTCAATGACCTCCCTGATTTTCATACAATAAAAATAAAAAATTATAATAATGAATAGTTGGCAACCACCTATTATTGAAAAGAGAAATCAATACTTAATTTTTGTGGTTCACTTAGGTAAAAAAATAAAAACTCTAAAGTCACTAGAAATAGAAATGTTTATAAAGAATATTTCACATGAAGAGCTTATGATGATAAGTTGTTTACTCATAACTTTTCCCATCCTTTCCTCTGTTTATTCCAAATTTTTATTTTATATTAGTGAATATATTACTTTTTGTGTAAGAGCTTTATTGAGATATATTTACCCAAAATCATCACCTTTTCAAAATGTACATTTCAGTGGTTTTTAATACCTTTATAGAATTGTGCAATGATCATCAATATCTAATTTTAGAAAATTTCATTTTTTCAGTAAGGAATCCTCTCCCTGTTGGCAATGCTTCCTGTGCTTCTTCACACTAGACTCCCTGGAAACCACTAACTACTTATTTTTTCTGTGAATTTACCTATTTTTGACATGTCATCAAATGGATCATATCATTGGTGGCCTTTGGTGCCTAGTTTCTTTCTCCAAGTGTCATGTTTCCGCACTTGGTCCATGTGACAGCGTTCATCACTACTGCATTCCTTTTTAATGGGCAGATAATTTTCTACTATATGGATGTACCATATTTTGTTTATATACTCATCAGCTGATAGACATTTGGGTGGTTTTTACTTTTGGGAGATTGTAAATAATACTAATGTGAGCAAGTACAAGTTTGCAAGTGGATCTATGGTTTCAATTGGGAGAAGCATGTATTTAGGAGTAGAATGTCTGGATCATATGTTAACACTGTGTCTAAAATTCTGAGGAATGGCTAAACTGCTTTCCAAACTGCTTTCATTTCACAACCCCTGTCTTGTCCTCAATTGAGAACAGAAAAGAAAAATAAAAGCCAAAACCTTATTTACCAAAAGTACGTTAGACTATATCTCATTCTGGCACACTGTAACTATGAAGGCTGCAGATTTTTGCTTTTATAAGAGCCATATAGCTTTGCCCTTTTATTGCAACAAGGGTTAGCCCTGACAACTTTTCACTTTAAAGAGGATTAATTTACCCATCACCACTATAAATTTAAATAAAATTGGAGACAGGAGAAAGATCTGAAACAGTATGGGGAATTTAGGACACAGAAAAAAAATGTAGTAATAAAGGTAAAGAAGTGAAATATCCACTAAGCAATCAAGATTAACTTTGTGTTGAGAAAAAATAACATTGAGATAAACAACTTTGAAATAAGGAGTTTAAAAATAGACTTTGGGACAAAAATGACATATTCCTTGTCTCTTTAAATACATTCTTCAAGCAAGAAGAGGTAGGTAGAAACTGAAAATAGATTTCGCTCAGTGCCAATCCTTCTAACAAAGCAGTGTGTGAAGATCCAGCTGTTCTTTTCTGCTTTGTACATTAGCAGCAATAGTGGTAAAGATGATGCCTTCCTTATTTGCTGGCAGTTGTGTTGATGATGCAGGAGGCAAAATAGCGTTTCTCTTCTGGGCAATGTTAATTACGGAGTGCTGACAGGAGTTCAAAAATAAATTCAGATTCTTCAAGTTAATGCCCCGTATCAATGTAGCATGAAAAATATAATATACTGACAAGCACAAAGAAAGTGTACATCTTTCACAATATATTTTCTTTCTCAAAAAGGGAAGAGATTTACAGTGAATTTATAAACCAAAAAAAAAAAAAAAAAAAAAATCAGGATAACAATTTAGATACCTATCTATCTTTTTAATGTACATGACTCATTTGATTCCTTCAAGCAGAAATAATATATACCCTTATTATCCTTTTTTGAGCTGAGATAACTGTGGCTCTGAGAGAGTGAGTGAAATGGTTAAGAAGTGGAAGAATAAGAGTTATATCCCCTGTTTTTATGTCTTCACATCCAATACCATTACATTCCTATTTTTCAAGCAAAATTTCTGAACATAGTCCAGTAATTTTGAAGTCATTTACATGCAGAATGAGTTAGGATTTTCAAAATGTGGGCCATATGATGAATGAACTGCAATACCACCACCGAGTTCTTTAGGCAGCCCGCATTTTCTGTTAGGAAATAATGACACTAACTTAAAATTTTTAGAACACACATTTTCTTGCCAGTGTTTGGCAGCTATCTGGCTATAGTCAAAAATACATAGAAGCTTCCATAAGTATTAATTAATCTCTGCTACAACTTTTAAAGCAGCACTTGAAGGAGTGGATTACTGTCCTCACACTTTATAAAGGAAGAAACCAAGAGTAATGAAGGGTAAGCAACGTGCACAAGGTCAGACAACAGCAAAATAAATGTTTATATTTTTCACCCAGGCCTGTCTGAACACAAACCTTTACTCTTTAATAATGCTATCTGGAGAAAATGCATTTACACTTTAAAAATATAGTGGTCCCTTGAGCTAGTAATTTTATTTCTATAACAGTATCCTAAGAACAGAAGCAAGGACATGTGCTATAATTCAGCTATTACAATCTTGAATACAACATATGAATGTTGCTTACAGCAGACCAAAGCTGGAACCAGCCTGGCAACCAAAAATAATGGCTTGATTAAATTAATTGTGTTGTATTACATGGTAGAATAGTATGTAGCTATTTAAAAAGTTGTAGTGGAAACTGATCTATTCAAAAATAATACTGCATTCAACACATAATTGTCCTAGTGATCTCCACTTAATCTCTGAAGTTTAGTTAACACTAACGTGTTTGTGATATGTGTCTTCCCCCTCTTTCTCATTCCAAATAAAATTAGGCCTACTTTTGCACATGACTCCACAGGTCTACACATATGGCATATGGCATCACACTTATTTTAGTATCTTTCTTCTCTTTACAGGCTATGACTTCCTCAAGGTTGGAGAATAAACTTAATTCATCTTTATTATCCCACCTGTACCTCCCTCAGAGGTACAGTTTATAATTAATAGGAAATATTAAATAAGTAGCCATTAAATGAATGAAAGAATAAATAAATGAATAATTCCTTAGCAGCATGTTCAGTTTGGTTCATTTAATGGTCACATTTAAGAATCACTTAGAAATTCTAAGATTTCCATGGCTTACTGAGGAAAACTGTCATGTTTTTTCACAACAAGAGGAGACAGACCCCAGGATTCCTGCTGACTTTGACCCAACCTTTATGCCCTAAAGACAAGAAGGGGTTAGGATCTCCCCATATCTATCACCCACATTGTCCATTATGGTCTTGTGGTGCAACCATCTATCAATGTCCTGAGCTAAGGCAGGGGTTTGAACATGAGATCTATACATTTCTATAGGATACATCAATAGCCTTCCTAAAACGTATCTCTTAAACTTGTTTTCAAAATTTTTTGTAGATGTCCATTTTATGTTTGTTTATTTTATAAAAATAGAATCCCTTAGCTTCTTATTCAGAAACTCATCAAGTTTAAATGTTTAAACTATAATGATAGATTCTATGTTGTTTTCACTATATCATTATGACTAAATTATCTGCACCTTTAGATTTATAGTTCACTGATTAAGTCAAGAATTTTTATTTTTGTTTTCATTTGAAGACTATGGTGAGCTGACTTTTACCAAAGCCCATCAAAACATAGTTACTGAGACTATTTGTTCATTATTCTTCCCTGTAGACATTATGGTACAGACATGAGCACTTCCAGCAAGATTACAAAAATTCCACTGGGAATGAAAAAAGAGAGCTGCTATGTGCAGTTCAGTGGGGATGCAGATCCTTTTCACCCTTGCCATCTGCATAGGCAGTATTTTCAAATTATCTAAAGAAAGTCAGAGAGTAGGTCATTGGGAAGAAAGTCAAATGGATAACAACCAAGAAAAAGAAAAAGAACAACTGAACTAGTTTACAGAGGCAAAGTCAGGAGGCTGCCTTCAACCAGCACTCAAGAAATATTCATGCTTTCTGGAAGTTCAGTCAGATATTTATGTAAGTTTTTATAAAAAGGTGTCACTGTATAGAGGACTGCTACTTTTTCTATGGCCTAAAGATTCCCTACTTATTTGTTATGGTACTGTTTGTCCCATCAGAAACATCATGCACTGTGGAATAACCTGGTGTCAGAAATATTAGAATGAAGATTTTATAGGGGAAAACATCAGGTGTTCACCTAATTCTCCTTCCTGCAGACTCTGCTGAATTGGACTTTAAAGGTTGGTCCAGATTACATTTATGAGTAGCAATTGGAGATGTTCCCCCATCTACTGCCTATGTAGGCATGGGCTAATCCCAGTTTCAAAAGCACTGTAAGGAAGCCAAGGCATTCTCAGAATTTGTGGATATATAAAGGAGGCAACCTGGTTTTAATAAGACAGAACAGGCATCACAGGAACATACACACACACACACATATATATATATATATATATTTGATTTGACTTATATTTTCATTAAGAGACAAATAGGGAGCCTTAAGGACTCTTTGTGGGATCACTAAATATCAAAGAAAAAATCAGAGTTTATATTATTCCCTACGTGAATATGTTGCCTGAAATAACAGTAATGATAGTGTCTTTGAGGGTTTATTTGGCACCAGACATGCTTTATATGTACTAACTTTTTGATTTTTATAATAAATTTATGATGTCAGTACTAGTATCATTTACTTTCTATAAATGAGGAAAACAGGGCACAAGAAGATGATAAAATACTTGTTCAAGGACATACATCTAGTAAGGGCTCATGCTCTTAAACAAGGTGAAGTGCCTCCTTACGGCATTCTCTTTTTGGGAGATGCGAGGGTAAAGGTCCAAATCAGAAAATGCACATAGTACATTTTTCAAATCATTATCCTCCTCTCTCCACATATGACAATACATAATTCTAAACATCTAAGATTACTTTTAGTTACAAGATTTTTAAAATTTAATTTTGCAAATACATGTATTATCTCCTTTTATGACAGTCAAATGATTTGGATCCAAAACAAAAGATCTAAAAAAAAAGATGATCGATTTTCACATCTTATTTTACTTATCTAATTTTATAAATAAATATAACTAAGAGCAAGAATCTTGATAACCCAATCTAATTTAAATTCTTTAAAATAGCAAATACCGATTGAGTAAGTACTTTTTTTTTAGCCAGTGTTTATCCACTGAGCATATCCAGTAGTCAACAAAACAGATAACTTCTCTGACTCTGTGAACCTTATTACTGATTATTTAGTAGAGATATTGCTTCTGTTCAATTACAGATGATTTCTTTTGGTTCAAGATATTTCATATTTATAAAGTATATTAATGTATAAATTTTAGCTGAGAAGTACTGAAAAGAATAAATACATATAAAATGTTAGACAACAAACAATCCTACAACCATATACCTCAACCGGCACAGAGATAAGTTCTTAATATTATTACCTCTGGTTTAAAATCTCCTAAAAATTCCCTTTGAGAGAACAAAAGTCACAAACCCTGAATTTATCAGTTCTTTGAGAGTACAAATGTACTGCCTCTTAAGACTTCACCTTCTCTGCAACACACATCCCAGTGGATACGCTTATCTATCTCACCATCCATAATATGTCTTTGGTGAATAGCTCACAACCAAATTAAAAATCCATTAGAGCATAGCATACTAGAGCAGTGAGTTAACAGCTAAACATTGCCAACTGATACATACATATTTCAAATGGTCTATTAGGAATTTAAGACAAAGATAAACAACAGGAAAAGCATGTAATATACTGTAGACTATGATTCTACTTGAAATGCACACACAGATGGTTATATCTGCTCTTGTTGAAAATTACTTAAGACTGGGGACTCTGGTATCAGACCAAGGCTCTTGAACATAGGTTCTATGTCTTGGTGGCTAGATGATATGGAAGAGTTACTCTGTCTGATCTGGATACCCAGGAAGCCAGCCTTCCAGAGAGATGGCTGACACTGCCCCCTTCACCAAAGAGCAGGATCATCTGAGTGCCAAAACCAAGACAACATGGACACTGGCTACAAGTAAGTACTAAAGTCAGCCATTCAGAAAGTGCTGATGAGACAGAGCAGGGCTGAGGGCCATGAATCCCCAGCACCACACCACTGTAAACATATGACTTGGGCCCTGGGTGCTACTCACACCAAGGGAGGTGCTAGTGAGTTTTTGGTTATAAATGCTGTGGCTGAATACCAGGGCTGGAAGCCACAATTCTTCTACATCACAGAACTGTAACAGGAAATTTGGACCTCAGTTCTAAACTCCCAGGGGAAAAGCTGGCGCTTCTCTAACTGGTCAGCTTATGAGCTCCACGGCTCAAGACCAGGGCCCTTACCATCCAATGTCTGCTCTACCAGTTCCTTGGCAGTAAGCATGCAGAAAACCACTTACCCACTGCTACTCTGTCTCTGTGGGGTTTCCCTTCAAAAAATCGCTGGTCCAGGCTGGTGTGTGTATTTTCATGTCATTCACTCTTGATTACTTGACATTAGATGATCGGGGACAAATTATTAATTCTCTGTGAGCCTCAATAGCTTCTTCATCAAATACAGATAATGACAGTAAACACTTCATTTGGTTTCTGTGAAGATTAAATGAGATAATCTACATCAAGCGTTTATCACAGCACCAACATATAGTGACTGCTAAAACAGGCTAGCTATTATTACAATTTATGATTTAATTCCAGGAGTTTTTTGAATACAAATAGGGGATTTTTTTTATATCTCAAAAACAACTAAAAAAAAAAAAAAAAAAAAACAGGAAAGTTTTCATTAAGAGACATAAACAGCCATATTCTATAGACTGTGACCCCACTTGTTTACTTGTTGACTCTTCACATATGAATCAGAGTTTCAGATCAGGGAAGAGAAACTTAACCTATAAAAGAAAGTTTGGTTTCTACTGAAAAGCAGACTTCAGGCATCTGTTTGTATCTTCCCCTAAAGGACTGGAATGGAGGAGTGGTGTGAGGAAAAGAGAGCCTTGATGGTCACATTTTACAGAATTATTTATTCATTCATTCATCCGTCCATGCCTTATCTCCATTGTTCAATAGTTACATATTGTGAGGCACTATGCTAAGTACCACAGTGGGATAAGAAGACTTGTCAGGCCAACACTGAGAAGTAAAAATTGGCTTTTTCAAAATTTATTCCCTACATGCTGTGCTTCTAAAGAAGGAGCTGGCAGCTTGCAGATAGCATTGAAGACAGCTACAGTAAAATGCTTAAGGCAATCCACTCTGATAAAAACTAAAATGGCAGATTAAGCCATTTTCAAGTACATAAAAGAGCTGGAACTCCGAGGCTTAGACACTGGCCCACTCACCCTGTCAATGAAGGGGGTTGTGTTCCTCCCAGCTATGGATGTCCAATTGGCAGAACGAGATTTGGAGCCAAAACTATATCATAAGTATACAGTTTCTAGATTTCAGCACTTGGCCAAAGGAAGAGCTATTGCTTTTCTAAGTAGTTTCTTAAAGTCTCCTAGAATCTAATGCTTACTGTGGTAGATCTCAGTGTGCCTCACCAAAGTACAATAAAAAATGTACTCTGCTCCTATCATAGTGAAGTCCCCCAATATACTGCTCTCTCATCAGTCCTAGGTGTGAGCTGCCTGGGATTTTTTCCTATTGACCAGCACATTTGGGACTCTTAAAAAGTCCATAAAAGGCACAGGGACCCATGATCAGCACACTTCCAGACCTCCGGAAGAGCTGCACCAGGACCCGTGATCGGCACACTCCAGGACCTCCGGAAGAGCTGTGCCAAGACCTGTGATGGGCACCCTCCCAGACTCCAGTAAGAGCTGCAATGGGACCCTCCCAGACCCCAGTACGAGTTGTGCAAGGACCTGCAACCCCGGCCACTGGGCCTTCCCATGTCCTGACCAGGAACTCCGGGAGCCGCAAAACCCCACGTCTTCCCTCCTGTACCCTACATGCCTCCACACCGCCCACTCGTCTGGCCAGGGAATCTGGTAGCCACGTCCCCTTGGGAACCCTTTGTGCCTCTGCACAGACCCCTTCTCCTGGCCAGAGACTGCTGGAGCCTTGGGCCCTCTGTGATAAAGTCACTGGGTGCCAGGCACTCCCAGAACCACCCCCCGCCCTGTTGCTGGATCCGGGGATGTCACACTCTGGAGCTGCTCCCACAACCAGAACACCCTGGCTCAGGAAGCCCCAGAAGAGCTACACAGGGTCACTCCCTACAAAGATCCAGCAACAATAGAGTGATCCACCTGGGTCTAATCCTGAAGAGACGCCACCCCAACTCTGAGGATGGCCAGAAGCAATGGTGAAAAACAATCATGAGACAAAATCAAAGAAAATACTCTGGAAATATGAATAATCAGAGTAGATCAACTCCCCCAAGGATCAATGGGGCAGACAAAGGACAAGATCCCAAGCACAAACAAATAGCTGAGATGTCAGAAATCAAATTCAGAATCTGGATAGCAAACAAGATTGAATTAGAACTCCAAGCAGTAACCCAAAAGATGTCTCAAGAATTCAACGAATTCAAAGACCAAATAACCAAAAATATTGACACATTGAGACAAGAAGTTGCAGCCCTCAAAGATCTGAGAAACACGGAAAATTTCTCAATAACAGAATGGACCAAGCAGAAGAAAGGATTTCTGACATTGAAGACAAAGCTTTCAAATGCTCCCAAACTGTCAAAGAGGAAGAGAAATGAAGGACAAAAACAGATCACTTTCTCAGAGAGCTCTGGGATAATTCAAAGAAAACCAGTATTTGTCTTTTAGGGATCCCCAAAAGTGATGAAGTGGCTTCACAAGGCACAGAGTTTCTTCTCCATGAGATGATGAATGAGAATTTTCCAGACATGCCAAGAGATTCTGAAATTCAGATAGCAGATAGTTTTAGAAATCCAGCATGACTCAACCCAAATAAGAATTCTCCCAGCACATCATAATCAATTTCACTAAAGGTAATATGAAGGAGAAAATTCTGAAAGCAGCCAGATGAAAGAAAACCATCACAAGGGCAAGAATATTAGAATAACTGCAGATCTCTCTGCTGAAACCTTTCAAGCTAGAAGAGGATGGTCATTGACTTTTAATCTCCTAAAACAAAATAACTTTCAACACAGGATCCTGTACCCAGCTAAACTGAGTTTCATTTATGATGGAGAAATTAAATA
>CAUYPK010137924.1:0-100790 GCA_963574355.1 Loris lydekkerianus
AAATTTGATGTACGTGAGATCTCAAAATAAATAAATTGCAAACATATGATTAATGCAAAAAAAAAAAAAAAAGAAAAAGAAAACATACTGATGAAGTAAAACTGCATAAGACAAAAAATAATGGAATAATGGATTGGTAAAGATAGGATTCAGCAAGGTTTTTCTATTAAGCACAGATGGAGTTGCAGCTAGATACAACCTATTGTCAATATCATAGTTTATGTTGGACAGTAAATTCAAACTTATTTGTATTATTAAAAACAGATTATATAGAGAAAAAAGGAAACCACCCATTAACTGGTAATTTTGATTATTCCATTTCTGTGGACCTGAATGACATTAAAAAAGTAAAAAAAAAAAAAAAAAAGTCATTAATGAAACTAATATCTAAAATATTGTTAATGCATTTCAGTTTTTTGCATCAAAGACTTTCTATTGAACCCCATGATTAATACACAAAAAGGAAATGAGAAATAAGTCCTCCCAAACGTTAGAAATTTTCTATTGATGAGGTGCCTACACATCAAGTTTTCAATCATCTCTTTTCCACAATTGTAAAACTTTCCATAATAAGTATGTATGATATTCAGTGAAATATATTTTGCATTAAAACACTAAAATATAAACAACCAGGTATTTTTGTAGACACATTTGGAGATTATTAAAATTTTCTGTCTACATTTTCTCTTCTGTTCTTTCTGATATTGCACAGTAGAGACTAATGAAAGGAAATGAATTCTCTTTACCACAAATTTTAGTTACAGTTAAAATGAGTGTTTAATAATGTGTGCAGAATGTCTCTACCATTGACCAAATGCCAAGGTCACTTTAAGTGCTTTTTTTTTTTTCCTGTGATTTTGCTCAAGCTGTCTTTTAAAAACACAAAAATGAAAACCAAAAGAAATAAAAAAAAATAAACTGGATAACACAATTATATTTTATCTCTGATTTACCAGGACCATAATCTTCAAATATTAAATAAGGCTCATGAATAGTGTATGCTATATTATAGCCAGTACAAACTACCAAACAACTTGATTTCCACAACTATGGGGTGAAAAGCAAAGAGATAAAGATAGTCATTAGTGTGTATAATAATATATACATGTCTTAATACACTGGGTGATAAACAAATGTAAAAAAATATGACATTTTGCCTTTGGAGAACTCTTTGCCCAGGGAAATGAGGTACATGATCAGATACGGTGCATTATGTAAAGTGCTATAACAGAGGTATCTGGAAAGCCCAATGGAATTTCATTGAAACTGATGTGGTTAGGCAGCCTTCACAGAAGTACAAATAATAAAGCTGGATTTTCAAAGAAAAGAACCAAAACTTTCCCAGATTGGGTCAGTAGGACATGGCATGTCTGCAAGAAAGTTCAGCACATGCACAGTCACAAATAAATTTAGCAATATGCATGTTTTTTAAGATCTTGCCATGTGTAAAATATTCTGTTAGGTTTTGAGGCTTCAGTAATGGATAGTGTGTGATTGACAGTGCCTAAGAATAGTGAGTCTGTGAAGGAAGGACAACATGAAAAAGATACATGGTATAATTTTATAAAGTTTTGTGACAAGGCTGTGTTTTATGTGGTCTCTCAGAGCAGAAGGGAGAGAGTGCTTACAACTTCTATGGGGAACTTGGATTGGTTTTCTGAGGAAATGACTTTGTATTGGATCTTGAAGAAAACTTTGGTCTATAAAAAATATACCGGTCAAAAGAAGGCATAAGGAGTCAAGGTTCTCCTTCTGCAAGGAGACCTAAGGGGTAGACCTAAGAAGTCCTTATTCTGAGTGGTTTCTCAGTGGTTCTCTGATCATGCCTCCAGGGATATCACCCAGTTTCAAGGGGAACATTCACGTTAGACTTTTTAACACTGGCATGCAGAGGACCTCACTACGTCTCCAGAACATTCACGTGGACTTTACATTGGCTGCAGAGGACCTGAATATGTTCAGAGAACCTAAATTCTAGCAAAAGAAAGAAAACTGTATGACATCTCAGTGTAGGTGTATGTATATATTTATGAACAATATATACATCTAATGATTGTATTTCTAGTGATTATAGGGATATTTTAAAGGATAAAGATTAAATAAATAATATATACCAATCTTGGCTCTAATAAAAGTTCTTGTCTGTGTTCTGGGTTTTGAATTTTTGAATGTCTTTGTGATTATGATTTAATAATAACATCAGTACATTCTTAATAAGACATTTATTCTTAACAATAATGATGTATATCTGTATAAATAAAAGTAATCAAAGAGTAATAAATAAAAGAATAATTTAAAAATTACTTTTATTAATTAATAAGCTTTAATTTCAATTTTAAATATAAATTGATTTTTTTAAAAATACTATACTATAGATAAAATAATAAAATAGTAATTTTTATTAATCATGTCACTTTACCCTTTTTTGATAATTATAAAGCTTTTGGCAATTTCTTGTGTCGCATGATTCCTGGTTATTGTTTCTAGGCTGTAGCATATTATAATGTACTTGTGTTTTCTGTTTATTTATTATTTTTATTTGCGTTATACTCTTCCTGTATCTTTTTTCTCATTATGTTGGATCTTATAAGGGATAAAATTGATATTTTATTCTTTAAATTCACATACTCAGGATATATAAACTAAAATATCATCATATAAATACAGGTGGAGAATACTAAATTTTTTTATCAGAACATTCCCATTTCTTCCTAAGTAGGTAACACATAAATGCTATCATAAGAACTAATTCTTTTTCTATAAGAATCTGCATATCAAATAAATGTATTTATATTTTAATTAAAATACCCTAAATAGATATTCTTTGAACTTTTCATAATTTTGCACTAAAATAAGGGGAATCAATTATAAAGAGATGTGATTAATCTTAAAAACCTAGGCATAATGTATTTAATTGCACTGAGGCTATCCGATAGTCAATAAAGATAATATAAAGTATTGAGAAAGGGAATTGACATGGCCAGAATTTTTTGATTGGATGGACAACTTCCAGGCACAAAGGAATGGGGCATGGATAAAGAGTCACACATGGGGTTCAAAGTTTTCCTTTACCCTCAGGCATCCCGGCTGTTTTATAGGGTGCCTCATTCCTATCCAGGTCAAATTTTTCATTATTTAAGATCCAAGTGAAGTAAAAAAGTAATACTAACAATTGATTAACATTAATTTTTCATTTAGGATGTTGCTGAGGAACTGAGCCATGGAGAAGTACTAAGGAACAGGATGCCACAATTTTTACACAATAAGTGTGAGCACATAGAAAATGTGTGCAGACATAAAAGAACAGGCTTTGAATACACCTCAATGTGGACTCTTTAACACCAGAGCTAATACTGACGGACATCTCTGAGCCACCGTCTCATCGAAGGGAATGACCACTCTAACTGAACCAGTGAGGGCAAAACTTTCCCAAAAGTCTTCTTGTTAGGCATTACTGAAGAAAAACAGAAAATTCATGTAATATTGGGATGAAAATATTTACCCTTCAATAGTACCCTTCTTTGGGCTCTATTGATCTCTATTGATGAAGAATATTTAGGGGCTTTTTTATCCCTCACACAGAAACCTAAACTACAAAGAGAGAATCTTCTGGAATTGATTGTACTATTGACAGCTTCATACCCAACTACCTCCACCAAAAAGTCAGAGTCCCAATTCAGAGTACTGTTTTGAAGGGGATACATAAAACAAAGGACTCAGCACAAAGTGTGCTACAAAAAAGCTCAGGAAATATTCAAATTTTATTTGTGAATAAGGATGTTCAGCATTGGGAAGTATTAATTCAATGCATCGATAACCACTTCGGCATATGTGAATTTGCTAATAAATGTACTTGCAGAAAAAATAAAGAAATTTAAATAGCAGAAGATTTAGCTGCAAACCATCAGCTAATCTTAATTATTCGCATCAGCAAATCTTTTGAATTTCTCAAGAAATTGGACCAATCAAACTTTACGAATTCACACAGTAGACAGCACTGAAAATTCAGAAGGACTAGTCTCTTTGTAGGTATAACTCAACATTTATTAAACTACCAGTAGCAACCACATTGATGAATGCTGGGGACACAAAAAACAAACGTAAAAGAACAAGTACATATGTGAAAAGGCTATGATCGACCCAACCTGAAGTCTCTGTGGACTTATGTGTCTGATGCCTCTGATGACCTAACTTTATTGTAGTTCAGAGAGCTTTCTTGTTTGTTCGTTGTGCCTAGCACCCAGGGTTATTTTATGTGCAATTGGAGAAGGCAACTTGTCACAAAAAAATAAGTAGACTTTTTTTCTTCAAGATCAATATTATCACATTTGTAAAAAAACAAAAAAACAAAAAACAAAAACAAAAAAAAAACCACACACACACAAAAATAAAAATAAAATAAAATGTGAATCCTATGTAAGTAGATTTCCTGGAATAGTCTAACTTTTCTTTTATTATCTGTCCACGGTAGAGCCCTCTTCGCTTGTTTTTCATTATAAATTCTCTTCCAATTTTTAATGGGGCAGCTCCTCTATCTCTTTTTGGAACTTTGTTTCCACATTCTGGGCTATAAATATCAGTTCCCCTTAAGTTTCAAACCATGTTATTTTTGTGCCTTTTGAAATCCCTAATTTTTGTGAGAATTGCTCTACACGGACTTTGTCTAGTTTTGCTTATAGTTATACATTCCTCCCTGATGTACTTTTCATATTATGGCTTAATAGGCATTTCCAAGTATGTCATTTGCTATTCACAATTACTTAAAACTTTTAGTACATAATAATACTGTTTTCTTTTTCTATTGTACCATTCTAGTTTTCCCAGGATAGGCAGTTCTCATATTTTGATTATAAATTAATGTCTAGAGCTATTATTATTTCATTTAGATGAATCTAAAAAATTAGACACATGTATGTGAATACCCACACGCATGTGTGCGTGTTAAACAGAGTGGCCCTGAAGATAGTCTCTCCCCTAAGGTGTCCTATCATCCTGTGTCAATTAAGCCAAGCAAGATGCAAAATCCTAACAGTCCAAATGGACTTTAGAACTTGACTATGTAACTCTTTTCTAACACTGAGGACACCGGAGTCTAGCAACGTTAAATGACAAATCTAAGGCCCTGCTGTGAATAAGTGTCAGACATCAGAGAAGAATATTTCTGGAGTCATATCCTGGTCTATGCTCTTTAAACCAGCACCTGTCTGTCAGGGGAACAGCAGCATAACAATAGGAGCTTAAGATGCTCACAAAGGAAGTGCATAAGTCACTTTTTATCATCACTTCCTTCCTTTTGCCAATTCCCAGGCGAAAAGACAAAAAGAATTCTCTGTGAATAACAGAAAAGGAACTATTGGGCACAGTGATTGAAACTGAGACCTTACAAGTTTCCTTGCAAATAAGTAAGTGTTTGGAAAAAATGGGGATAGTCATCACAGGAAAATCACTACAATGATTTTTGTCCTAATTATAGTCTCATTCTTCTCCACTAATCTAGTTAAATATTCAGGTTTGAACATATGCATTAACATACTCCAATATTTGTTACAGGAGAAAGATTTCATTTAGTGATAGCCTGCACATTTGTAGATCTTAACTTACAATGTTCAAAGTGACAAGTAATGTAATTCACAAGTAATGATTAACCTTTAGAAATAGGCCATTTATTACAGGTTCAGGGAAAAAGAACTTCTATAGAATGACTCATAATGGAAGCTAATCACACTAATTTTACTATATTTGGGATATTACAAAAGCAGAAGGGTTGGTAAAACATTTTGCGGGCTGGTAAATATTTTTCATCTATTTATATGGTTGACTGATACCATTTAATAAATTTGATTTAAAGAGTCCCATGTCAAAGGCAATAAAATGTAAGGAGATAATAAACCAATTACAGCAAATCACAGCCAAGTAAGATAAAATACATTTTATGAAATGGATTTATTGCCATGTCACATTATTATAGTTTAATCACACGTAGGGTAAATACTTAGAAAATTAAAAAAAAAATTATACATGAGATTTAACTTGTATGAAGATGAGACTGAATCAATTAAAGGAAAATGTTTTCCTTAATAAGATCCATGATCTCAATTGAACCTAAATTCATGTATTGAACAATTGTTACTTTTCAAAGCAATATATAAATTTGTAGGTAAATATTATTGCTTAATAAGGCATTTTCCAAGTATGTCATTTGCTATTCACAATTACTTAAAACTTTTAGTACATACTAATATTTTTTAAGTCAAATAGATATAGACTCACATAAGTTATGTGACTTTTCATTTTATCACAATATTTTATAATATGTATAGTCTTCCTAACTTAAAGCTATTTACCTTTCTGTTATCTACTGACCAATCAACACACATAAAACCAGAGAATAAATTTTATCTTCCATATTTCTTAAATGCCAAACTAAGTAAGTTCTGTTGGCTAAACTGTACATCAGTACATCACTTAATTACACCTATGATTATATTGTGTATTGAAAGTTGATCTAACTAACTAAAACTGACTAAAATTGAGGATTCTGATATCATGGTGATATATAGAATTTATGAGCCATAAACTTATCTTTATCTTAAAAATTTTCAAACATTTAAATTTTTCTCATGTTGAAGTGCATATATGTACATATGATTACATAACAATACAATCGAATGTGTAGTTTCATACATAAAAGATTTATGTTTTTATGTCTTTTTACTTATCTCCCTCTCATCAGCCACCATCACCAGATCACTCCTTCTCTGTACCAAATCCACATCTAGTCAAAGTAATTCATTTTAACAACTAATTAAAGATTCCTTTATAACAAATCCATACATATACAATCTAATAGGTATACAATAATACACATGTTCTCATACATATAAAATCATTGTAGAAAGAAAAAAATTTGCTGTGTTGAAAAAAAAAAGATCCCAATTCTGTACATCACTCTGAATCACTTACCAAACAGTATTACATACAAATTATCCCAAGTTGACTATTGAACTCTGATCTATTCTTTTTTAACAGATGTATAATTTATTCAACTATCTTCTATGCAGCCATTTCTTTTCTGATTCAATTAGAAACCAGTTTGTGCAATTATAAATGATCCAAAATCTATGATTATTTATATATCTTTAATTAAGACACCTTTGCTTTCTCTGGAGTAAATCACACAGCATGATAGTAACAGGCAACGGTATGAATATTTTTAACTCAGAAGATGTTGTGAAATCGCCTTTCAAAATGTTATATAATACCTCCATTTTGATAAGTGATGTGTAAGTTTTCCATGTCTTGCTCACTTACCAGCAATGTGTTCTAATTTTTCACCTATATTCTTCATGGAAATTTTGTTTTTGTTTCATTTATGTGTTTATGAATACTGGTGAATTGCCTGTACCTTCATATGTTTGTGGATAATTAGATTTTATCTCTGTAGCTTATCTCTTCACATATATTATTCCCCTCCTTAGTGGAGTTTTTTTCTTATAGATCTGTAGAAAGTCTCACTGAGTAACTTATGGAACTATTAGTTTTCTATAGTGATTTTTGTAAACTCATTCTAGATTGTTTAAGTTATCTTCTCTTCCTCAGATACACACCACAATGTGAGGCTCTTCCTAGACACTGCTCTTTATCTTGCCCTCTCACTTAGTAGCACCACAACACGAACATTGTCCAAGGACCTTCCCCTCTCACTTCTGGATGCTTTTCTTGTCCTGCACAGTTGAAGTGGTAGCACAACCCCAACACTCCCTTCTACATCCCACTGTGACACAAAATTGTACTTAATTTCTTGTAAGAATACATTTCAGATGTTGTAAGTTAATGTTATAAGTGAATTATTTTGAAATTACCAATTCTACCTTTTCTATATTAAAATGAGAAAAGAAAATAAATTAATAGTCATCCTCAGAAACACATTACTAGTTTTTCAGCAGAACACTGAAAACACATGTTCTGTATGTAAGTATATCGATAGGCTGTTATTTATTGTATGGCTGATATAAATGTTTTGAGAGGATAAAATGAAAAACATAATTTTAATTATTGGAAAAATCAACTAAATATTTCAAGTTAAGCTAGGCGTGGTGGTTCACACCTATAATCTTAGCACTATGGGCTGAGGTGGGGTGGACCGACTGATCTCAGCAATTTGAGAGCAACCTGAGCAAGAGATCTTGTCTCTACTAGAAATAGAAAAACTATCTGTGCATTGTGGTGGGCACCTGCAGTTCCAGCTACTCAGGAGGCTCAGCCCACAGAGTATTGCTTGAGTTCAAGAGTTTGACGTTGCTGTGAGCTAAAATGCCATGGCAGTCAATCCCAAGTTGATAGAGTGAGACTCTGTCTCAAAAAAGAAAACTAAATAAATAAGCAAATAAATAAATACTTTAAGTTAGGTTTGAGGAAATTACCAGGAAAAGCTATAATAATAAATTATTTAAGATAGTGTTTGTGACAATAATATTTCTTTAAGATAAGAAATACAAAAATTGGTTCAGTTTCTTTTTCCATATATAATAAGTTCTATTTTGCCAGTATAATGTTAAAATTGTGAGACACTGGGGCATTATTATGTTTTTTTGTTCATTGTTTTTCTAATCTAATTCTGTGTAACAAAGCATATCTTTTATATTGAAATTCATTTATCATGACTCTGAACATTTACAGTTATCAATGTCTATCTATGCTGACTCTTCTCATAATTAGAATTTGTGATACCTAAGTATAAGATTCCTTAATTTTTGTAAATCTAATTTCTTGTCTTTGAAATTATGCTCAATGAGGGCTTGATCTATTATTTCTTTCAAAATATCAATAATATTTTTTGAAAATCAACTAGAAATGATTCCATGTAATATGAGCTACTATTCTGAATTAAAATCTTTCTTGTGGGATTTGCAGATGAATTTTTGCAACATTATAGTCCCTCTTCATGTAAAATGAAGAAAATTTTGGCTTGCCACAATTTTACTCATCCCCTTCTTTTTATTGTTTGCTACCTTATTTCAAAGATCAATACTTTTAAGTTTGCTTTAATGATGTCTCTTCATCTCACCAATTTCAGAAATAACATTCTCTTTGTACATAATGAGCTCAATCAGAAAGGAGAAAGGAGATATTACAACTGATAACAGAGCAACAAAATATCATCTGTAAGTACTATGAAAATCTCTATGCACCTAAACACAAAAACTTAGAGGAAGTGGACAAACTCCTGGAATCTTGCGATCACCCAAGACTGGATCAGGAAGAAATAGAATTCTTCAACATAACATTAACAAGCATTACAATTAAAGCAGCAATAAAATATTCTGACAAAAAATAAAGGAAGCCCTGAACTAGATGGATTCAAGGCTGAGTTTTATCAGGCCTACAAAGTAGAGTTGCTACTATACTGTAGAAATCATTCCATACTATTAAGAAAGAAGAAATCCTTCCCAACTCCTTCTATGAAGCCAGTATCACCTTGACACTAAACCCATGAAAGGAGACACCAAAAAAAAAAAAAAAAAAGAAAACTGCAGATCAATATCTTTATTAATATAGATGTAAAAACCTTCAATAAAATATTATCAAACCAAATTCAACAGAAAAAAAAATAATCCACCATAATCAAATGGGCTTTAACCCAGTGATGCAAGGATGGCCCAACAAATATAAATTGATAAATGTGATTCACCATATAAACAAAAGAAAAATAAAGGTTATGCGATCATCTCAATATATGCTAACAAACCAGCACTCTTTCATGATAAAAACCCTCAATGAACATTGCTTGGTGTGGACAAAGTGGATTGCATCTATGATGTAGGCACTTGAGATCCTCAAGTCAGCACAGTGGAATATATCAATGTAGCAAAATTGCACTTGTACCCTATGAATAGATACAAATAAAAAATAAAGGGAAGTGGGGAAAAAAGCAAGGTCAATATCTTCCAAAAACACTGGTCACAAACATCCTGGAATAATTTTTAAACAAAAACCTTGACACTAATCAAGGTTGATACATCAAATTATCTATCACAGAATCCACAAATAAAATTATGATTAGGATAAAAGATCTTATATATTTGTTTTGGAATAATTAACATTAATATACATGATAATGTGACTTAAAAGATATAATGTTCTACTTACTAATTTAAATTTATCTCCTATAGGATGGATACTGAAATAAAATATCTTTTAGTTACCTGGTATATTTATATACTGTTTCTCATTTAATGTGTTAGATCAATAAACTATGTTGTTAGATTTCATACTATATATACTACCTGGCTGTCCTGGAATAAAGCCTTATATTTAATAAATATAAATAAATAATCAGATTGTAATATTCTTCTAATAGTCTGCATTATTCAATCTTCTTATCATTCTACCTGTATGGACTAGTGAAATAAATTCATTGTTTTGGACTATCTATAACAGGAATGAGTATTAGTTTTTTGAGTGATCTCAAATAATTTAAATAACAGTTTAAACATAGCACACTGTAAGGGATACCTATTCCTTGAAAGTGTTAACTAAGCTATAAACCATCTGTTAGTGGGGTACCTTTAGTAATGTTGGTTTTAATGTATGTAAAACATATGTATTATGAAAATATAATATGTAAATTTTCTCTGCTTTGAGTAGTGAACCTTAAGTATTCCTAATTATTTATTATTAGAAATTACATTACACTGAAAAGTTGAAAGCAAGTAGATAGGTTTAAATACAACAAAAAATGAAAATGAAAAATACTAGTGAAAATACACAGCTATTTGATATTTATTTTGCTTATAATTATTAGTGTCTAATATTAAGAACTATTTTATACTGAAATCCATTAAATGAATTGAATTGTGTAATATTTCAATATGACTTTATGAATTTGTCTTTTGACAAAATGTACATATTTTAGAATATTACAGAAAATATTATTTACTCTTTATCTGAAGAAATAAATATCCATTCTTTCTTTCTATGGCTACTTAAAACTCAGGGGTCTTATGATTATGACTTTAGCAATCGTTAGCCAAATGTTCCTATGATATTTTCTTTTGTATTATTCATCCAAATTATTTTCTGCTATTCATGAAAACTGGAGCCATTGGATGTGGTAGAGAATTGTTAAAAATGGCAAATACTAGATTTCCAGTTTATCGTAGGTATCAAACTCTGTGTCTTATTAGGAAACATCACTCGTTTAACAATAAGTTTCCGGAAAGAAATTAATACCGCCTCCCCGTGCCACCCCACTGCACACACAGGCATGAATTCTCAAAGAGAAGAGATTATAGCAAATGAGAGATATAAATAAAATACGGGTGGCTAGAAAAGACAGATAAGAACTAAATGACTCACCAAGTACAAAAATAGAAGTGAAAATTAAGATATCCAGAAGGTGAAACCTAGAAACAAACCAAACAATGGATTTGTGAGGACCATGTCTTCTAAAAAGCTTGTCAGGTCGATTCAATTGCTAGAGACATTTAATCACGAATAGTGCAGTTCACCAAAACTTTGTATTGTAGACTAACCTACAGCAAGCTCTCCCAAAAAGTGACTTCACACAACTTAAAAAAAAAAAAAAAAAAAGCTTCTTGAAATATTATGAATCATGACTATTTCATTATCAAGAATTTTATTTATCAGTGTCCTAAAGGGTAAAGAGATACAAAGATACCGAAATAAACATTTCTTTTTGTTTTCACTTGGGAAATGTTTTAAACTACATGTATCTATTAAAAACACAAAATACCAACAAGATCTGAAATATCATACCTTAAATGCTATAGATCTTATTTGGGATTATTGTTAAATAGGATTTATTTTTGTATATTATGTCTCCCTCTCTCTCTTTCAATGATTTTAAGAACCATTACCACTTAATTAATTGGTTTCACTATTTTAAACTTGCTGGGAAAATCCCTTTATAACAAAGACATTTGCACCAGAATGTTTATTGCAGCCCAATTCATAATTGCTAAGTCATGGAAGAAGCCCAAGTTCCCATCGACTCACGAATGGATTAATAAATTGTGGTATATGTACACCATGGAATATTATGTGGCCTTAAAAAAGATGGAGACTTTACCTCTTTCATGTTTACATGGATGGAGCTGAAACATATTCTTCTTAGCAAAGTATCTTAAGAATGGAAGAAAATGTATTCAATGTACTCAGCCCTACTATGAAATCAATTTATAGCTTTCATATGAAAGCTACAACCCAACTATAGCCCAAGAAGAAGGGGAAAGAGGAGAGTGAGGGAAGGAAAGGGGGAGGATGGGTGGAGGGAGGGTAATTGGTGGGAACACAAATATGGTGCATTTTATAAGGGTACATGTTAAATTTACTAAGTGTAGAATATAAATGTCTTAACACAATAACTAAGAAAATGCAGTGAAGGCTATGTTAACCAGTTTGATGAAAATATTTCAAAAGCTATATAAAAATAGCACATTGTACCCCATAATTGCATTTATGTACACAGCTATGATTTAATTAAAAAAAACAAACAAACAAACTTGCTGGAATGTTTCATTATTGTCAAGATTTTTTTTTATATTCAGACATTTGTTATAAAAATGCTGTATATTATGAAACTACCACCTTAAATACAAAGCATTAGATTCTGGTATTTATTATAAAAATATTGTATATTATACAACTATTACTTTAAATACAAAGCATATCAAATTGCACATTAGTAAATAGAGATTGAATACATGAAAGAAAAACATTCTGTTTCAGAGAGTGCCATTGAGAAACATCTGCCTCTCCTAAATATAATTAAGTAATCAGCTAAGATGGGTCATGTGCTATTAAGTAACTCTTATTTAGTATATTTGCATCTATTCTCTAATCACTTGTGAAGGACTAGTGTGTGTGAAGTGTGACATGGAATATAGGATAACAAAATGTCTTTCAAATGAATTTTTAAAAACACTTGGTAAAATCATAAAAATATTGAAATAAAGTGCAACTTACTAAGTTCCTCGTGTCTATAGTACATTACGCTTTATATTCTTTTATTACACTCTATGAAATTTCCCTTTCAGTAAAGATATCAAATTAGCTTGGTTTCTTTTCTCTTTTTTCCTAGCACTTTCATTAGTTTACAGTGTGAAGGGTTATAGACCAGAGCTATTCATAGTAATCAGTTCTCCCAATTTTCAGTTTAAGCTTTTTTCCACCTACTACACTGTATCAATTAAAGGTAAAATTCATTGTTGTAATTAATAATAATCTCCAAATTTTAGGCACTCCACACCTTATTTCTCCCTTAATAATCTGTTGTGGATGCTGCAGACTGGACAACATTTCTTCAAATTGTCCTACAGGAATCTAGCACCTTCACCTGAACACTGCATCTTTGCTGAGTATAGAAGCTATGCTCATTCTCTCCTGCGGAAATTTAGACGGAGTGCTGAACACTACTTCTGCCTATGTTTTCTTTGTCAATATAGTCATACAGTTTTACCTAACCACAAAGAAAACTGAAAGCTGGAGTCTACTATGTGTCAAGAAAAAGTAGAAAATAACCAGTCTTTGCTCAATACAATGCATTAAAAATAAGATTTAGATTCTAGAATGTTAAAGCATAAACACTTTATTTTAATGCAGCACCCATTAATGGTAAGCTTGAAAAGGTCAGACACAACCCAGTGTCTAACATGGCAGGTTTAAATTTGATGAACAATATTTTTAAACCTGGACAGAATAATGGTGTTTCTATATTTGAAGGCAACAAAAATGAATCATTTCTTCTAAGTAAATGATCCTAATCCACATCAGAATTACATTTCCAATCATGTTAGGTAAAACATATTACAATTATTTACTCTGCTTCACGGTTTCACGCTCATAAATATGAAAGTGGTCAGAGTAATTCATTTATAGGTCATTAAATCTGAAATGTCTGATTTCAGATAAAAAGCATAGTTTGTTATAGCTCACACTTGAAGCAGTGGAATTAATCAAAGTATGCACCCAAGCTGTCAACATAGTTTTGCTACCTTAACAGTAGCTTGTTAGGCCAACGGTGAAGAAGTCTGCAGAGCAAGGGCAATGAAATTGCAAAAGGTATTATCCACAGCTTGTTGAAAATTGAATATTTTTCATTGCAAGAAGTGGTCCAAAGCCTGCTAGAAGTGGAAGGCAGTTGCTACAAGTGGTGAATACAGTGGATGACAGAGTTTCCAAGTCCAGCTTCTATAGTCTGAGCAGCATTGTTTGTGAAGTGTTGTCTTGTAAGAGAATTCACCTGTCTCTATTTGACTAATCTTGTCTACTTAATTGTAAGCTTCCTCATTATTTCATCCAACCGGTGGCAGTAGAGATCTGCTATTATCAGTTGACCAGGTTTCATGAAGCTGTAGTGGATAATATCAGCACAGGACCACTGAACAGACCTCATTAACTTTTCTCAATGAATATTCGGGTTTGGACTATGTTTCTGCACTTTATCCAACTGTTGGGCCAAAGACGTGTGGTTGTCCAAAAGAATACATTTTTCAACACTCATAACAATATCCTGTAGAAATGATTTGCTTTTGTGTTGTGGCAGGAAGACAGGCAAGCTTTGAGATGATAGCTCTTTGTTTAATTCCGGTGGAACCCAAATATTCGACTTCTTTACCTTGCCAATTTGTTTCAAGTTGTCTAACATCATTAGAATAGTAAAGTCAAACCTCACTCTCATTCACACAGACATTGATATGGATTCATTTCTGCTACATCTTTTGGCTCATCATTCATTATCCACTTCAGTCTCAGGTGACCCACATGGCTCATTTTCAAATTGAAAATCTCCATAATGAACCTTCTCACACCATCCACGTACAGTGCATTCATTAACCACATCCTTCCCAAACACTTGGTTGATATTTTGAGCTGTCTGTGCTACATTGCTTTCATGACGGAACTCATATTTGAAAATAATGCACATTTCATGTTTGCATGAAAGTTGTTCTAAAAAATTTGAAAGATAATCACAAGACACAACATGCCTTTGACAGAATGAGGTTGTACATTCACAATAAAGAAAAAAAAAAGTGTTAAAGTGAATAGAAGAGATAAACTGTCCAATTTAGTACTTAAGGAACACAGACATTTCATACTTAATAATGTAATTATTTGTTTAAAGGAAGAATTATTAAGATTATTTAAATCAGTTTGTTCTAGAATCAAATAAGTGTCGCTTTTTCCTGAATATGGAAAAACTGTTTCATACCAACTATGAATACTTAATTCTTCCCTGAGCTGAGGGAGACACTATTGAGGATCTAGGTGTATGTAAAATGTTGTGCAAAGGACACAAGGGTATTGCAGGTTCACCTACTGACACTGCCTGTACTACACAACTAAACAGAGGAAAAGAGCAATAACATTGTCAATGATGAACACTTAAAAAATTCAAAACATTTAAACAAAACATTAAACAAAAACATTTAAAAAAACAGGAGCAATTTTGAAAGCTGTGTCATTTCTAATTCTTACTATTTTTTCTTAAGAAGTTAACTTTTTCAAAAAAAATATATTTCTATGCAAATTTAGACTCTTCTATAATTTGGTCTCTGCATTTTACTACCGTGGAGGTAAATTTCTTGAAGAAAAATATTCCATTTAAGTTGATGCAATTGTAAAAGCAATGGAGAGGTGACAGTCATTTGCATTCATTGTGGATTTCAATTTGAATCTGAAGAAAATACAAATTTTATTTCACTGGGCCTATGAACCAGGACAATTTTCTTGGCTGGCCCCTTATATATTTTGATAACCCTGCCCAATATTATATGGGCAACTCTTGTCAATAATCAGGGAACGATCAAAACAACCTAAAAATACTCTTCTAAAGATAATGTCTCACAAATTAAGAACAACTTATATATTTAGTATTATTTATCTCATAAATAATATCTATGATGACATTTTTATTGTTATATACTTTTTAATTTTTTTCTCAATGACTTCAAAGTAACCATTTCAAATGTAGTACTAGAGAAATTCACGTATCACAGATGTAATAGGATATATCAAATGTGTTACTGCTTCACTACTTTACCTAATTGGGGAGAAACAAAAATATAGATTCAATGGTCATTGCAGGCCAGCTGGGGGCGATCTGTTCTCAAGATTACCATCTTGTGAAGGAGATCTGGCCATTGGGCTCTCAGTCAGTCTCATCATTATGAGACATTAACCTTTTAGAACCATCTGGTTGAACACATACATAGGAAAAAGTGGTGGAAAATAGTCCCTATCCTGGGTGAAGCAACTCTCTACACCACCACCCCTGGCTGGGGCCAGTTCCAGGGCCCAGGGCACAGTTCCCACTTGCCTGGTCTCACGGTAGAATTGTGCACATAACCTACTGTTATATAAAACTTGCATTGCTCTCAAGGGGAAACCAAAGTGTGACTTTTTCTAATAGGAAATATCTAAACGTTATAAAAATCCAAGATGCTTTTTTTTTTTTCTTCTCTCTCCTTCGCTGCTGCAGCTATATAGACAGAATATTGTAATTTTTGTTTTCAATCTTGTTTATCTTACAGAGGAGCATTATTTGATGAAGGAAGAAATGCCATTTCAATCAGTTCTCTATCCTACGCAACATATACTTATTATAACGTTTTGGTCTTGAAATTAATTACATAGAAAATATAACTTTAATACATGAATAATTCTCCAGTTACACACCTCAGCATAACAAAAACGAAAGCAAAAAGAAAAATGTTAAGATTTGTGTGGATTTTAACCTAATAGACTAATATATGATAACACCAAAATAAATGCAGATGCTCATACCTACTTATAATTTATGAATATTTATAAAGATCTTGTATACGGAAGGTACCCAATACATATAGTACAGAAAACTGGAAATATAAGTACAATAGAATATAAAAGTCAAATACAGCATTAGGGTAAATAATATCACAAGGCTTATTTATAAATGACAACAGAAAATAATTAAAATAATCTTAATTGAAATAAATCCAGTGTGTTAAGGCATATTACAGACTGGTTATTTAGAAAACTGAGGAGATAAAATATTCTTCCAAATGACCTGGGCCACCACTGTATGTTGTTAAAGCAACAAAGTATTGACAAATACTAGTACAATATTTTACACCTAAAATATCACTAATTTTGATGTACATGTTCAATCTCTAGTATTTAAAAATCTCGACACCTTATTTTTAACAGGATACCAAAATACAGTATAGATTGTAAAAAGATATAGCAATACAAGAGGCTATTTAATGTGTGCCATATTTTTGGAAAAAGTAGCAAATAGATATTGAAAAAATCCAAAATAAATTAAAACTGAAATCAATTAAAAATAAAGTTCTCAAAAATTAGATTATACTATTGTCAGTAATTTAAAAATTATACATCTTCTCTACCAGTTTACCTATGACAGAAGTAAAGTTTCATTTGCATGCCGAATAATTTCATCTGTGTATAATATACTTCACGTAGTTTATTATACAACTGATTTTCAAGATTTTTTTTATTTCTCAATGATTTTTTTCGAAGGACGTATCTAGATTTTCAAAATCAGTATTATGGCTTGTGAAATCATATTAATTGCAATGTTCCTATTTTGTAGCATTGTTTTATAAGATAATTACTCAGGCTATTAAAACTTAAGACTTCATTAGTATTAACATGTGCGCTTCAAAAGCTCTTATTAGGAAAACAAAAAGACAAATCATACAATTAGAGAAAAGATTTGAAATACATATATATAAGAAGACATTTGTATCCAGATTATGTTAAAATCATACAATTGAATAATGATAATACAAACAATCCAATTAAAAATATTCAAAAGCAGACTAACGCCTCAGAACAGAATGTACATGGGTAGTCAGTCACTCATAAAACTTGCTTAAAAGCGTTACCTGTCAGGGGAATGCTAATTAAAGCTACACTTTGAAAACACACACACACTCTAGAATGACTAACAATAAAAGAAACAAAGAAAGCAACAAAGAATACAATGAAAATAATAGTTAGAAAAACCGTGAGGAAACTATAAATTAAATTAAAAATTTAATTTTAAATTAAATTAAAAAATTGTCAATTACTTTGAAGGGTATTTGGCAGTTTCTTATCAGATTACACACAAGTTGTCCTATGAATCAACAATTCTACCCCAAGAAGACTAAAAACACGTGTCCACAAAAATACATTAAACAAATGTTTATACATATGTTTAAATGTTTGAAACAAATTTTACTCATCAAAGATAAAAAATGAGGGAAACTAAATTTCCATTAATAGGCAAATGTAAAAACAAAATTAAATATCCATGAAATGAAATACTACTTAACAAAAAGGAATGAACCGCTGCTATATAACATGATACAGATGAATCTCAAAATCACTAGGTCGTAAGAAGCAGATGCAGACAAGTGCCTGATGTATTATCCCATTTATATGATAGTTAATACAATGAAACTAATCTAAATACAGAGAAAACAGGTTAGTGATTGAACAGAGGTGAGGTGGAGAAGCTATTGTGCAAATGAGGATAATGGTAATGTTTCATATCCTGATTGCGGTAATCGTTATGAATGAATCTATCTATTGAACCTCATTTATACCCTTTAAATGGATTCAGTTTACTATACCTCAAGAAAGTTATTTTAAGTACCTGATAGGTGATAAGATCCTTAATAAAAGTGGTAAGTATAAAATGGTAGAAAACACACACATATCAGACTTTCCCTATTGCCTCTCTCACAGTCCCTGATACGTGAGTTAGGATGGACATAACCACATCTATACAGTACATTTATATGTGCTACCTAAGTCAGTTCTAGTTTATAAAAGTTGTCCTGATATAACAACTCAAAATGTCCCCTTTTATTGTCAAAAGGTTCTTACATTGGACAATGAAGTATACGGTCATGATATTCATGGTGTAAAATTAAATTATTGAGATGACCAGGTAGTAAGTGATTGGGCCACATTTGTGCCCAGGCATTTCTCTCCAAAATTTGTAAAATCGCCATATGTCTTGCCACCTAGTTATTCATATTGGTTATGTAGATCGTTTCTTCTTAGTATGTGAACCTTTTAACTTTTTAAAAAGTCAATCTATTGAAAAACAAGGCTTCCTGGGACAGTATAAATAATCTGGACCTGAGGACACATGTTGTTTACTTTCTTTATCGTATTTGTGCTATATGTCTGTATGGAAAATATTTAAACTATTGAAGATTTATTTATTTATTTATTTATTTATTTATTTATTTACTTGCAGTTTTGGCTGGGGCCAGGCTTGAACCCGCCACCCCCAGTAGATGGGGCTGGCACCCTACTCCTTGAGCCACAGGTGCCACTCCAAGATTTAATATTTTAAATGAAATGATAATTAGCAGGCTGGTTATAATAAGGCACCACCACTCAATCATTTATAGTTCATCTATTTATGACAGACATTCTTTGGGGGACTATACAACTTATAAAAGATCATTATCTAGATCTCACTCTTGGGCTCACTGACTGATGATGAAGACAGGCACATATATTTATTATTGCATTTCACAAATCTAAGTCTCCAATGATCATGTCAAAATTATATTACATGCCAATGAAAAAAAATAAACTGTAATCAAAATTATGATCTAATGCTCTTGTATCACATCTATTATAACAACATGAATTTCAATGATATTATATTGTAGAAAATATATATTTATATATAAGAATATATAAGAATGTTTGAAATATGATAATAGCACCAGTAAGACAAGTGCTTATCAGCTAATTGACATAGGACAAAATAGACTAGAAGTATCAAAAGCTGCTTTGCTAGAGAGAATGGAGGAGGGGCTATTTAAGCTATGTCATCAAAGACACGCAATATTTAAGAATATGTAGGGAGTTTTATGCCAGCACACCTAAGTATAGAAAATAACATTATTCTTCCGGGCCTAAATTATATAATCTTACAGTGACATTGCAGTAAAACATCTTATTATAATTAGGACTTGCACTAAGTCCAATTATATGTGTTTGATGTTATTAAGTGCTATGCTCTCTGTCATTATTTTAATAATTCTAACTTTTGTCTCTCGGACTGTAATTTTGATATGAGTAAGATAACCTTATCTCTTTATCTTTATTGTTACAATTTATAAAATACAATCATCTACTAGTTTTCAAACTAGATATTTCAGACTTTTTTCCCTCTTGTTGTTATCACATAGAAGTATTTCTCTAGTAAATTTCATGTGGAAAGTCCATAATTTTATTCTGATGCTGGAATTCCCTGTAACACTTCTGGCACTCTATTCCTGTGAGGTAATTTATTCAAGGAGTATTAGGACAAATGTGTCTTAGATGCATGATACTCCCATGCCGCTCCATCTTCTGTGCCTCTGTTGGAGATTTCCTATTACAGTTTGACAGTTGTCAATAATTTAAAAATTATACATCGCTACAAGTTTACCTATGAATGAAGTTTCATTTGAATACAGAATATTTTCATCTATTTGCATGATAATGTACTTTATGCAGTTTATTACACAACTCAGTTTCAGGATTTTTTTTATTTCTTACTAATTTTTTCAAAATATCTGGATTTTAAAAATCAGCATTATTGCTTGTGAAATCATATCAATTGTAATGATATAGAATTATAGCACATCAGTTTGATGGGTGAGATCAGTGTCACACAGTTTTCACAATCCCACGTCAGATTCAAGAGCAATACCTAATTTCATATGATCATCTATACCTAGTCAGCTATATTGTCCACTTACTGAAATATATCTTTAGGGAGAAATGGGGACCAAAGACCCCATTCTTGGCAAGGGAAAAAAACCCCAGAAAAGAGGAAAAACAGAGAAATAAGCTGAGCAAGGCAGAATAAAAATAGTTTAGCTATATTTTAGTATTAGTTAAATTACTTGTCTGGAAGTTTCTGCTTTTACTGGAAGCCTGGCATGTGGGGGATACAGTTTGCAAACTGCTGGGTCTGTAAACCCTCTGAAGAACAGTGGCCATAGCAGAAGCTGCGTGCAAGTTTTGGGAAGGAACCAGGCAGACCTCTGTCCAGTCAAGAGTCAAAGCAAATACCCATTGTGGGGATTTGTACTATGGCCAGAGCAGAGATCAAAGAAACAACTTGAGCCCTGAGATATGGGCAGGGGGGATTGTACCCTAACCGCAGAGGGAAAAGCCTCCGGGTGGCAATAAGGGGGAAAATTCCTCTTTTCCACTGATTCTTCAGAGAAGAAGTGATGCCACCACGTCTGCTGCACAGAGAAACTAGAGAGGTTTAACCTCCTCCAGAGGATCCGTGTGTGTGACCACAGACACAAGGCTGCCCCAACACAAGACTCAGGTTTCAGATTTTTCAAGGCTGCCCAAATCCATAAAGTTAAGAGAAACTGCTGATGTTTTTACTCCCTTCCTCAGCTTATCCTCTTGGCTAAATGAGAAAATAGCCTTCAATAAAAGCTGGGTGGAAAAAACACTGAGGGCCACTCACTAAAATCTCACAAACCAGCAGTGGTCCCCTAGGTCCCACCTTAAAAACTCTTTGTCTCTTATCATGCTTAAGTTTATTTTATCCCCAGTCGATGGCTGATGGTTCTACAGGTCTTAAAGGACCCTGCCCCTAGGGCAGGACCCTGACATGCATCTTTTTAAGTAAATGTCTTATTAGTTAATTTTTAAATTACTTTCTCCCAAAATATTTTATTGATGCACAGTAAAAATGAATACAAATCTCTACATGGGAGCAAAAAATAACCCACAACAGACATGTCAACAAGAAAAGATGTAACAGAGGTTGATCGTGTAAGTGTGTATGTTACTATGCTTTTGAAACTATTTCTCTGAACATAGAAATAGTCCTTCTGAATTAATATATAAAGCAGATTTAAAAAGCATTTTCAAATCATGATACAATATCAACAATGTGCAAATTTTTTTTTTTTTTTTTTTTTTATTGAAAATCTCCTTCAAAAAGTTTAGTAGGGTTTTCTTTCCACTTCTCAGTGAGAAGATAATGGCTAATTTTCATGTTAATGCTATGACCCTGATAGAGGGCAATTATCTCTGAAAGCCAATCAAATATTCATTAGAGATGAATAAATTTGTTATTTAACTTAACTGCCTTTTTAGAATCTCAAATGCCAATTTTTAAATGATCTTATCAACGTCTTTTACTGCATCAGCTGGGTCATGTTGTAAAGTGTTCTCTCTCTATAGTCTCTTATATATTATCTTAAACATTGTTATCCTTACTTCTAGATCAAATTTACATAAAACGGTTATATTCAATATGATTTATGACAGCATAAAAATATAGAATGCAACCATAATAATGGCAGTGAAGTGAAATTTGATACACTATCCTCTGGCTGGTCATGCAGGAAGAAAGATGAAATTTAAGCAGTTGCTAATGAAATCAGCTGAAGCAGGTCCTCAGAGAGGTTGATTCCACTGTGTGATAAGCCGGTGAAGTGAACCTGCATTCATTATATGCTGGTAACTACATAATAACACATCTGAAGAGTCAAGATGGAAAAATCCTATGTTATTTATTTATTTGTTTTTTTGCTCTTGGTGGATTTACGTGACAGATTTTCTTCTTGTAGAATACCAAATATAGACTTTCTTCTAAGAAACAAACTATTTCAAATCCCAAAGCTATTTTTCGATGGAAGATTTAAAAGTGACTGTTACGAAGTCATACAACTTCAATGAATTTGTTTTTATTTTATGTCTTTCTTTAAAGCTCTTTTACTTTACATGTACACCTGTGACCCTATCATCCACCTTAAAAAGTGGAACATTGGCCAGGTGTGGTGATATGGCCTGTAGACCTAGCTACTAGGGAGGCTGGGGCAGGAGGATCACTTGAACTCAGGAGTTTGAGGTCTCAGTGAGCTATGGTGATGCCAGTACAGTGTAGTCAGGGCAAGAAAGAAAAATCCTGTCTCCAAAAAAAAAGTGGAACATTATTAGTACTTTATATCAACTCATATCATCCTCCACTTATCTACCTTCCCACCCACTAACTCAGACGTAAACACCAGATAGAATTCCTAGTGCTTTTGAAAAGTAATTGTACTGCATGTATTCTTAAATAATATATTGTTTGTATGTACTTATCAATTCTAGACAAGGATATTATAACATGTAGTATTGTAAAAGTTGCTTTTTTGTGAAAAATAAAATTTCTCAGATTAGTCTATATTGAATATAATTTTCCATATATTTAAGTGTTCTCTAATATATTTCTATATTTCATCAAAATATATACCATTTTAACCATTTTTAAGGTATCAGTACAGTTCACTGATGTTAATTAACATAAATGTTAATTATATAATTGTAATTAATTACATATCACATATTTACAAATACATAGGTATGTGTTGATGAGACACACTGTCAAAATACATCATATCTGTATAGTGGAATGTTATCCAGGTGAAAAATAGCACAGAATACTGACACAGGTTCAAAATGTTTATGTTAAGTGAAGAAGACTGAAAAAAAGACATCACATATTGTATTATTCTATTTATGTGAAATTCTAAGATAAGGTAAATATAAAAAGACAACGTTAGTAGTAGTGGCCTGGGCCAGGGACCAGGAATAGGGTTTAGGAATGGGTATGAAGGTTCTTCTTAGAGGGATGGAATACTTTTAAATTAATTTATATTAATGATTACAACACTTGGTAAAGTTACTAAAAATCATCACAGCATTGTACACAAATGGGTGAATTTTAAGGTACATGTGTGTTATATATCGAAAATGTTACAAAATAATGAGAAATTTCTTTCTTTTGTCCTTTTTTTTTTTTTTTTTTTTTTTTTTTTTTTAACTTTCTTGGAACAGATTTATCTCATGAATGCACCCTTGAGGTCAGGAAGAGTATTTTACCTTGATTTTAAATGGTATTTACTAAATGTTACACTATTTATTCGTCTTTTTTTATAATCACTATTTCTTACTGTTATTACATTTGATCCCAAAGTCACTACAGTTTCTAAATTCCAACATGTACCTAAAGGTAACATGGATTAATATGTAATAGATGTAACAGTTCATTCGATACTTACTGCCTGCTGTGAACCTGGAGATGGAATGCTAAATAAACAAACACCTTACCTAACCTCTTTAAATTTATTGTTAGAAAAGTCTCCTTTTGGGGTTAGGCTGAAATGACTCATTGCTCAAGATATTGTTATAATATCTCCAAGTGCTTTGTGGTCCACATTTACAGTGTTACCAAATCTATCCTTTCATTCCACTCAAATAATCACTAGAGAGATGAAACGGTCTATAAAGCAAACGATAGGAACGCCACGGAGTTCTCATTTGTTGGTCTTCCACCAATGGACTCACATAAACATATTCCATGGTTTCTGTGTTTTCTTCACATTAGTAAAGCTTATAGAGGTTGCAATGTGACGTAAGTTGGCTCCTAGACCTCTTAAATTGTAACAGAGCCCTGTTGTTCTTGAAGATGAAGTCTTCACCTTTACAGGAGGATCAAAAGCACTATTGGGATAAACAAGCAGGATGCTGTGCAGCCCTCACTTCTTACATTTAGTCTCACACAGAAGTTCTTCGGTCCATCAGAACTAGGATTTTTCTTGTCTCATTTATCCCACCCAAGACTGTTAAATGACAGGTTTGGGGCTGGAAACTTCATAAACACAGAAGATAGAATCAATGAATCAATTATTTACAGTGAAAAGTAAAAACTTCACCCAATGTTATTTCTTTCTTTTTTTTTTTTTAAATTAAATCATAGCTGTGTACATTAATGCAATCATGGGGTACAATGTGTTGGATTTATATGCAATTTGAAATATTTTCATCAAAAAGGTTAACATAGCCTTCAGGTCATTTTTTTTGTTATTGTGTTAAAATATTTTTCTTTCTTTTTTTTTTTTTTTTAATGCCACAAAGAAAGAATGAATGACAAGGATATCCTTTTCTCATTTTCTTAGGAGTGCTCATTGCTATGCAGATCAAGATGTAAGACGATCCCCGTATATCATATTTATTTTAACAGAAATGTATAAACTCAAAGAAAGAATTATCAACCAGCTAGTTTGCTTTGGGAAAGTTCTGCCTTTGTCATATAATGGTTCTTGCTATGCTTTTCCATTTCAGATTTCTCTCTGACATCACATCAGAGCATCTTCTGTTCAGTAGTAATGATCTTTGCTTCAGAAAATCTATGGGTTCACAACATGCAAAAGCTTCTAGTGGAGTTATTTTCCTTCATTTCATTAATGTCTACAGGGTGCTATGGACATCAGAGGAAGGTGACTAATGCAATCTAGTGTTATGGAGATATAATTAGTGGGGGAAATTATACTTGAGACAAGTATTAATCAACAACGAACTCAAGGAAATGGCTACAAGAAGACCAACACTGAATACAAATAAACCGGAAGCAGTGTGATATACTAAAACAACAAAGATTTTAGCGTTATTTTAGCTAAAATTAAATTCAAAGCAAGTTAGTACATAAGGGCAAAAAAAAAAAAAATAATCAGAGGTCTTTTTTTTTTAACATATTTGGAATTTCAATTTTAACTTCTTGTTAGACAGCTATTTAAATGTTTTCATCATTTTGATGCTATAAAATTTACTTTTTTGTTCATAAGTAGTTCTGTGAGATAACTATTGAAGGGCTTTGGGATGATAGTAAAGGTGGTGGGCGTGGGCACAGGTTGCTCAGATTTTTTTTTTTTTTTTTTTTTTTGCAGTTTTTGGCCCGGGCCAGGTTTGAACCCACCACCTCTGGTATATGGGGCCTGCACCCCACTCCTTTGAGCCACAGGTGCCACCCTCAGATATTCTTTCAGGAAACAATGTACTGTTTGGGAGTCTAGTTTGATGACACTTCCCACAATACTACAACATTCAAGCATAATTGTACTCTTCCTGGGAAGCTGTCAGGCCGTGACTCGGAAATGTGGGTGATTAGGACCTGGACCATTCTACATAATTTTGAACTCCTCTTATGCACAGTTTTAGATCCAAATCTTCCTATTATACAATGGTCAAAATTGTTCAGATCTGTATGGCTATGAGGGACTGTTCATGTCCAATTTTGGTTTTCCCCATATTTCCTCACCTGGCGGCCTGATCTGTATTGCAAACAAGAATGTGTTCATTTTTGCTTCCCCAACTTGCCTTTATCTTTCACAGAAGTTATTTCTCCCAAAACCATTTTTTTTTTTTTTTTTGCTAGTAACTTCACCCTTGCTTACACCTGAAAAATTCAAACTGTCACAGAAGGAAAATACATTAGGAAATGCTGTAGTGTTCTGTGTGGGAGTAATGAAGACCTTTACCAATGTGTGATAAAATATGAGAAAGACAGGACTGTGAGAAGTCATTCAGGAGGTCAAATAATGATGATCATATCTTTAAACCCCATCAATTTTAGTAATGAATAATGTTCATGATCTTGTGCAACGGTGTATCACAAGAGTGTATGAAGATGCACACAAACGTACACAAACTTATTTACTCTTCTTGGAAACCCTCAATATTATGTATGCACAAATTTATAGATTAAAGAAACAACCACATCACTTCTCGGCCTTTTGGCTAGGATCAAGTATAAAGAAACAAGAGAGGCAAGGTAAAAACTTAAAATAAATAAATATAAGCAGGAGAAGCAGAATTTTAATTACATTCTAAACCCTGTGCTTGGAATTACTACATTAAAAGGCCAACCTCAAAGACACAAGCCTCCATATTAACAATCTCAGGGGGAAAAAAAAGAAATTTAACATGAATGATTAGTATAATTCTTTTCCCTACAATTGACGTAGAAAATACGGGATTTGTAACTTCATGCCGGTAAAACGTTGCTTGCAAGCTTCCTGTTTTTCATTCAGATGGCTGAGTACTGAATGAAGTTTGATATTTTGTGTGAAATTCTGGGGAGAATTCTGTAGAGTGAAAATTTTGACTTAGAACGTATTCTTATAAAGGTTAAATTTTATACAATACTTTAAGTGTTCAAAAATATCAAAAATTAAGAAAAATAATTTATTCTGAGATTTTTAAAAATAATTATTAATGATTTTAAGCCTCATTATCATAATTAAAAATAATTTTGTAATACCTTTGTAGTGTCACCCATGAAAACGTAAGGAAATAGTAACCGATGTGAGTATGACCAAAACAGGGTGGTGTGAAAAACTTCACGTTGATGGAATGAGAAGACTATGTAGATAACAAATTTCATTGTTTATTGTGGATGAAGGATCCTGTGGATAAATAGGCTGAAAAATCAATTTGAAAAGAGTCATAGAATGAAAGAAAGAAAGATGAGCAACGTGCATGGTGTGGTAAGTGAAAGTGGAAGAGTTGTAATATATCAGAAGACGATGAAGTGGGGACTCCATAACGTTTAATATTTCAAGTGAAATAAGATGGAAATTTATTGGAGAATGCGGATGAAAATAATTAAATGACGTATCTATTTAAGTAGATTCATTCTGTCTTCATTCCTTATGAATAGACTAGAAAGGGTTAAAGATGAAAGGAGAAAAGACACAAAATATTGCAAAATTTCAGGTCAGAGGTCATGATGTACAAGACCTGATCAGAGTGGAGCTGTTCCTAGAATAGATGGTGGTTTGTAAGTATTTTAAAATCTAATAAATAAGTATTTATGGAATGAACGAAGGTAGAGGTAATGCAATTTAGATATGTGTGTCACAAAAGGAAAGGAGCAAATAATTTTAGAAATAATCTGATGCCTAACACCTTTTAAAGTCCCTCCTTAAGGTGTGTTGTGGGGTACGGCAGAGACAGAAGGCTCATTCTTGTATGCCAAACATTGTTAACAAGACACAGAAGCTCCCAGAGGATATGATGAAGGACCTTCGAAAAGTTGTTAGGCATCAGGTGATTTCTCAGATGATTTACTTGGCCAGCATATAATGTATGATTTTTCCACAATCATGAGTCGGGCTCTTTGAATCCCAAGCCCTTTTTTCTCCTTCTCAGTCTCCTTTGTTGTTCTTTATGCTCTTGCTGCATCTTCTTTATTTAGGAGTTGAGCTGGCTCAACTCTACATCAAACCACTTCTCCTGGCTGCACTCTCTGCTGGGCTAATTTACCTGAATATATAGGCGTTTCATTATCTTCATCAACGTTCCTCAAAAAATTTCCATCTTATTTCATGTAAAACATTAATACTTGCAGCAAAATTTGAACAGGTAACTAAATTCTGGCTAAAGTTATATAAGCCAGTTATATAACCTCAGTCAGTTACTTTAGGAAATGCTTGTCCTTCGTCTCTCTAAAACAGATGCAGAATCTTGGCTCATATTGAGTCTTGTTTTAGGATTTGTGGCGGAGTGGTCAGCTGTGAGGAGCCTGGGTCCCTGAGAAAATTCTGGAGTAGAGTCCTCATGCTAGTAGGGATCCTCTAATCATGATGGTGCCATTTGTGTACATTAGAAAGCACCTAGAAAAAGGAGTGCCAGGGTTGCACAGTAGAATATACGTATTGAGAAACAAAGCTAAATTAAATATCATGAGTCATGTATTCTTAAAGTGTTTAAATTTTCAACCATGGTTTGATTAGTGGTATAAGAAGCTTTTACTATCAACTATCCATAACTATCACATAAAGAAAAATTATATATTTCTGTTATATATCATCTATGTATCCATCTTTAGCATATTTTAAGTATAAATAAATATAAATATATATTTCAAAATATTAAGGTGGTACAAAAGTTTTTGTTACATGGATATAGTCCGTGATGCTGAACTCAGAGATTTCAGTGTTCCTGCCATCGAGATGATGTTTATTCTACTAAATAGGTAGGTTTTCATCCCTCATATCCCTCTTAACCTCCCCCCTTCTTACTTTTCAATGTATTTTACATCTTTTTGTATTAAGTTTTCTACTCCTGAAGTACTTCACTTAGGATAATGGTCTCCAGTTCATGCAAGTTGTTGCAGATAACATTTTTCTTTTCTATGGCTGAGTAGTACTCCATATATTTATATATGTGTGCATGTATGTATGGTGTATATACATACCACCTTCTCTTTGTCCATGCATGTGCTTATGGACTCTTAGGTTGATTACATATCTTTTCAATTTTGAATAGTGCTGTGATAAACATTTGAGTTCATAGAAATGGAATTCCTAGCCAGAACAATCAGTCAAGAGAAAGAAATAAAAGGGCATCCAAATTGGGGATGAGGAAGTCAAATGATTCCATTTGCCAAGGGTATGATCCTGTATCTAGAAAACCTTGAAGACTCCACCTAAAGGCTACTAGAATTGATAAACAAATTCAGTGAAGTCAGAGAACAAAAGCAACATACACAAATCAGTAGCATTTCTGTATACTAGTAACAGTCGTGCTAAGAGTCAAATCAAGGACTGAATGTCATTTACAATAAGTATGAAAGTATCAAAGATTTAGGAATATATTTAACTGGAGAAGTGAATGTTCTGTACAAAGAGAACTAAAAAATACTGATGAAATAAATCATAGATAACACTAACACTCAGACAATATCTCATGCTCATGGATTATTAAAATCAACCTCATTGCAATGACTATTCCACCCTAAGTGATTTCCAGATTGAACACAATTCCCATCAAAATACCAACATGTTACTCCACAGATCTAGAAAAGATAATCCTAAAATTCATTTGGGACCAAAAAGAATTCAAATAGCCAATGAAATCTTTAAAAATAACTAATCTAGAGGCATCACATAAATTGACTTAAAATTACACTACAAGGCTGTAGTAACCAAAACAGAATAGTACTGACGAAAAAGTAAAGACACTGAACAATGGAGAAGAATAGAAAACCCAGAAATAAAACCATATATCTAAGACAAATAATCTTAACAAAGTAGACAAAAATATACGCTATTTCAGTAAGTGGTGTGGGAAAATGGATAGCCACCTGCAGAAAAATAAAACACCAATCATTTCCCTCCCCATGTAATTTGTATTAAAATTGTTACTTTGTGTTTCTTTAAAAAATGCTACAAACTCATGTTTTATCTCTTAGGCTACTGCAAGTTGTTAAGTACAGTAGCTTTCCTATATGAATGACTAAAATAATTATTGCAAAATTCAATATTTTTCTTTCTTTCTTTCTCCTTCCTTCCTTCCTTCCTTCCTTCCTTCCTTCCTTCCTTCCTTCCTTCCTTCCTTCCTTCCTTCATCCTGTTGAAGAGTGCCCAAGAGATGATCTTCTTGCCTCAGCCTTCCAAATATCTGGATTAGAAGCACCCACCACAGCACCATGATATTTTTTGAGGTGGGTCTTACTCTTGCTTAGGCTGGTATCCAACTCCTGAGTCAAGCAATCCACCCACCTTGGCTTCCCAAGAGTACTAGGATTACAGGTGTGAGACACCATGCTCTGCCTAAATTCTTTCCTTCTTTCAATTTTTTCCCTCATAATATTACTAAAGAATGCCTTAATCTTACAGGGCTTAAAATCACCTTTTTTAAAAAGAAAAACAAACAAACAAAAAAAAAAACAAAACAGGATATGATATTATTTTGTGTACCACCCTTTCTTGTAAAACTGAGGTTTAGAAAGTTGATGTTAATACTCTAAAGTCCCACAGTAATTTGGTTCAGGACTATAACCGTAGGCTCCAATGAGTTTAACTATAGGCAAGCCTATTTACTTTACTTATTCTCTTTTTTACACACATTCATGGAAATAGTATTTGTAATGAATTTTATTTATGTCATTAGAAATTATAAAAAAGATTAGATGTTATTTCACTAAGAGAATTTACAAAGTAGCTTTTGCTTGACATTTTCATTCTTCTTAAATCCTCATGTCATTATGTACGGAAAAGGATGTAAATAAATTAGGCCTTCTAATTAGGCTGAGGCCCCACACCTCACAGCAACCGCAAACTTTCAGTTTCTTGCATGTGTCATGAGGACACTTTAAATAAGTGTCTTTATTGTATACTACCTATGATTTGGTAGAAGGGAATATTTGTAGGATAAAGAAAGGTAGTTAATAACAGTGACAGTTCAGATTTTATACTGATTTCACCTTCCATTAAAATTGTATGATTATATTTATATGATTTAGTGGCATTGCCTTACTGTGAAGAGGCAAACACTTTGACTGTTAGGCTCTGGCTGTGGTTGTCAACTTTTAACAACTATTCAGATGAATACAGGTTGTATAGAGGTCAATATATCATGATCTGTTTAAATCACTATTATTTCCACAGTATTATTTTAGCTGCCATCCATATTCTGAACTCTGATTCTGACATATCAGCAATTTCTCTGTGGATGGTATTTTCTGCTGTATCATCTTTGAAATCTCCTGAGGGAATTGATCTGCTCTGATTTTTATGTTGCCAGACTTCTTCTATCTCTCTCTCTTTCTCTTTTTTTATTTTTTAATTTAATTTAATTTTCTTTTTTTGAGACAGAGTCTCACTGTATCACCCTCAGTAGAGTGCTGTGCTGAGGCCCCACACCTCACAGCAACCGCAAACTCTTGGGCTTAAGCGATTCTCTTGCCTCAGCCTCCCAAGTAGCTGGGACTACAGATGCCAGCCACAATGCCTAGCTATTTTTTTGTTGCAATTGTCATTGTTGTTTAGCTGGTACAAGCCATATTTGAATCCAGCAGCCTTTGTGTATGTGGCTCTTGCCATAACCGCTGTGCTATGTGCACCGAGCCCAAAGTTCTTCTGTCAATTACTCCCCATGAGTATTTTCAATCAAGTTCTGGGGACTTCCCAGGAGACAGTACTGGCCTAGAATTTAGACAAAGTTACTCAGGCCCTGGCCATGGCCTACCCAATCAAGCTTAGAAGTTGGCCAAACACTCTGGCTTCTGGAAGGGCAGTCCTTCTGGCAACTAGGATGGGGGTGAGCTGCATGCTTGGGATTGCAGGAAAAAAATTGGTCTTTTTTCAGGACCTCACTGGTGGAGGAGAACTGGGACTTAGCAACACTTTCCCATGGGACAAGGTGAAAACACTTTTGTTCCCTGTTTGCTGGCAGGCTGCTCATAGAAAGCCTGTGAAGCTATCATTTGGAGTGGGCTGGTACTTGATCTTGGTTGTTTTCTTCCTCTTAATTGTTCTTGCCACTTGACTCAGCCTGGGTGATGTGCACTTCACTCTTCCCTCTCTACACGCAGCTTTTCACTTTCAGCTTCAGGCCACTTCAGTCCAATATCTCTTCCTCTGGACCAGAGGCTCTGGTGAAAGCTGCTTCAGGTTGGCCATCTTGATTCCTGGTTGGAATGTTCTTTACTTGATTGATTTCTAGTTACACAGTATATTCAATTTGGAAAAAGAAAATTACTAAAATACAACTTCTTTTTAGACAATTATCTTTCAGTTTCTTGCATGTGTCATGAGGAGGACTGGCTATACAAAGACTATTTTATTGTGAGATATTAATACAGAAATAACCTTGGAAGATAGAAAAATAGCTCCTTTATAGAATAGTAGTTTTGTTTGTTTGTTTGTTTGTTTTTCTGACTAGGGTAATAGAGATAATAGTTTTCTCCAGGGAAAAGTTTGAGCACATTAGTGCATAGCCCTTTTATGAAAGATTGTTTTCTGTAAGTTCAGAAATGTTCTCCTATAACCCAATGCATTAATAAGTATCACTGGACTATTCTCATGACCCCATGGGAATTGTAGCTCCAAAAACATAGCAAAAGCCATACTGCTATTGCTGTGAGCAATAAACTGTCCTTTGTCTCTGTATCAGGAGTCTGATGACTTCTGTCAGCATCCATGAAAATGGCAGACTAACTCTCTAAGTTGAGAGGAGGGTAACCCCTTAGATAATTCACATGTTTAAGTACTTAGTATACTTAATGGATGAAAAAAAATACAACATACTTTCAAATACAAACTAATCTATAATTTTTGACTTGTACATGTACTTTTTCATATATGCACCATACTTTAATAAAAACATTTACCGTATATACTCGAGTATAAGCCAAGTTTTTTCGGCACAAAATTTTTGCCGAAAAACCCGAACTCGGCACAAATTTTGTGCCGGAAAAAACTCCGCTTATACTCGAGTATATACGGTAAAATTACTTCAAACAGTCTTGCTCCCTTAGAAATCATAATTCAAAACAATAAACAGATGTAAAAACTAAAAATAATTTCTTCTTCTGGAACAAACATACACACACATAAAATAAATATCAATTTAACACCTCTTCGTACACAAAGAGCAACAGTCAACTTTTAAAATTCTAATTCATTAGTTACTTTTCTTGAGAAGAATGTACTGCTAGAGATAATACATTTCTAGGTCTCTGACTTTTTAATTATATGACAGTGTAATTGTAATACTTTAGAGAAAAAAAAGTATAATTTTTTATACTTTATTCAACATTTTAGTAGGGGAGGATCCAGAATCTGCATCTAATTAAAATGTCCCACATTCAGAGTCATATTTTCACCTTATCAGGGTCTTTCAGCTTAAGCAGCATACTTACAGTACTGAAGGGCAAACTTTCCTATACATAATAAGTCTTTGAAATTTTAATATGTGAATATTGTGTCATTTCCATCTAACATATACAAAAGAATAATGTTTTCTTGAAAACTGAAATTATATTGAAAATGAAACATTGAAACTGAAATTCAGATATTAGAAAGCAATAACCAAATATGCCAGGAAGATAATACATTCTCAGAGTTTCAATTCCCGTAGTGTGCAGTTCTCTCCAAAGCAATGTCAATGGTTTAATTCACCACGATGTTTAGAGTAATAAGAAACAAAGCCATAGGAATATCTTTATAAAGAATATTTATATGTGGGTAGTGAAAATGTATTTTGTATGAAATATTTTGTGCAGGACCCCATGGGTTTCCTCCCTGCTATATAACTAGGCTGTCTTTCATAACTGGGGCCCTCCCTCCTGGAATTTTTGTGTTGCTTTTCAGCATTAATAGAAGAGAAATGATGAGGATATAGAGTCTGAGTGGTTTACCACTCTAGGGACAGGCTTGAGAGCTGCTCAATATGCTTTTGAAACAAACAGTAAGGATCTTACACCACTCCATAGCAACAAATCAAATACGCCAACAAAAAGGGGCAAAAGATCTCAATAGACAATTTTCAAAAGAAGACGTAAAAATAGTCAACAGGAATATGAAAAAATACTCACATCACTAATCACCAGGAAAAAGGCAATCGAAAACCACAAGGAGATATCATCTCACCCCAATTAAAATGGCTATTATCAAAAAGACAGGAAAATAACAGATGCTGGTGAGGATGTTGAGAAAGGGGAATTCTCCTGCATTGTTAGTAGGAATGTAAATGTCTGGGTCTGGCAATTAAGTTCCTGAACTTGCCACCGTGTGCTTACATTGGCAGTTATGTAAACAACTTGGTAAGGTTTCATAACCCTCATATGAGAATGTTGGACCTCAAATTAGAGCAATGAACAAACATAAATTTCTTGTTAAACTTGCAAGAGTGGAACTGAAATCAGGAGCATATTAGTTCAAGTTTATGAGGATAAGACCACAAAGATAATGACAGTGTCCAAATGGGTAAAATGTTTTTCTGAGGGAAGAGAAAGTGAGATGAAGAGAAGTCAGGGCAACCAGTAATGAACAGAACTGACAAACCCATTGCAAAAATGTGTCAAATTGTGCATCAATATCACAACAATGCACTAGCCCTGCAGTATTACCTGTAGTAAACAAATAATTGTATTGGAAACACCTCTCTAGTCATTTGATCTGGCCTCAAATGACTTTTTTCCTTACCTAAAGATAAAGGGAATATTGAAAGACATTTTGATGACATTTTAGACTACAAGAGTAAAACTAGGTATGACGACACCTCTGACAGCCATTCCAGAAAGAGTTTCAAAATTGCTTCTGAAGGGTGACCTAGGGATCAGTGCATAACTTCCCATGGGGGGTACTTCAAAGGTGGTTATAGTGATATTCAGCAATGCAGTATGTAGCAGTTTTTCTAGAACAAGTTTGTGAACTTAATTGTCAGACCTCATAGTATAAAAACTATAGAAAACAGTATAGAGGGTCCCAAGAAAACAAATTAGAAAAGTATCATATGATCTAGCAATCTGAATTCTGGGTACATTATCAAAAGTAAAGAATATCAGTTAATTATATCAAAAAATACCTGAATATTAAACATAGGTAGCAATATTAACCATAGCCAAGATATCAAATCAACCTAAGGGTCCAGAAACAGGCAATTGGACATAGAAAATGTGATAAAACATACAATAGAACACTATTTAGTAATAAAAATAATCAAATGCTTTGAAACAACATGGATGAAACTTAATAAAGTGGAGGACATTATCTTAAGAGGCATAAGTCATGTACATCTAGAAAAATACAGCATGTGTTTACTCTTAGGAAAATGCTAAAAGAAATTGATTTAATGGAGGTAGTGAGTAGACTGGTGGTTACTAGAAACTAAAATAGGTAGGAAAGAGGGAGAGAATGAACAGAGATAGGATAATAGGCACAGAGATACAGTTGAATAGAAGGGATAAGTTGCAGTCTTTGATAGCACAGTTATTTGTCAAGTTCCCAACACAAAATAATAATAAATACCTATATACTCAAGTATAAGCCGAGTTTTTTAGGCACAAAATTTGTGCCGAGTTCGGGTTTTTCGGCACAAACTTTGTGCCGGAAAAAACTCGGCTTATACTCGAGTATATATGGTAGTTGAAGTGATGGATATACAAGTTACCATGATTTGATCATTACACATCATATGCATATATCAAAATATTCACATGTACCCCTACAATATGTACAATTATTTTGTATAAATAAAAATAAATAATTTAAACTACAATTTTGAAAATAACTTATTCTCTAGTATTTTTAATAATGCACAAGAAATTGTATAATATGGGCTCACATTCATAGTACTAAAACTTGTCCAAATTATTAGCTGTAATAATGTTATTATAAATATTAGCATTATCTGGCTTGGTGCCCATAGCACAGTGGTTATGGCTCCCGACCCGGGAGCCATTCGAATCTGACCTGGGTCAATTAAACAATGGCAACTGCAACAACAACAAAAAAATGACTGGGCATTGTGGTGGTACCTGTAATCTCAGCTACTTGGGAGGCTGAGGCAAGAGATGTGTTTAAGCCCAAGAATTTGAGGTTGCTGTGAGCTGTGACACCATAGCACTCTACCAAAGGCAACATAGTGAGACTCAGTCTCAAACAAACAAACAAAAAAAAAAAAAAGAAAGAAAAGAAAGAAAGAAAATCATATTAGTGGTATCATGCCCAACCATTAATAACTTGACAGCATTCATATTAGCAAAATATATCCATGTTTATTTAGAAAAACAGACATTAAAATTAAATCAAATGATTACGGCTATTCTTTTTTTTTAATCAGCCCAGAGATTCATTGCTTGTCAGTCTTTGATCTAAAAACTATGGCTTCTCTGTGTTTCTATCTTATATAACACCTAAATTCTAGTGTTCCACACAATGCCTTATTCTTGACAATCTACTTTTTCCTCTGATCATTTATTCTCTAGGTTTTTACATCCAGTTTTTCAATTCTGTGAGGTAATACCAAGAGGTTCCTTTAGATGAATGTGAAGAGTTGGACTTTAAAAAAGATAATATCCTTTTTAGTTTTTTGGTTTTTAATAAAAAGCATAAAATTTAACAAAACAGAAAATAAATGAAACCACTTTTCTACTTTACACACTTCAGCATAGAAAGCATAATATTATCCCTGTTATGATTAACTGATGTTTGAAATCTGTAGCACAGAAATAGTCAAGGCAAGCTATTTGAGACAATGCACACTTAAAAGGTGTTTCTGTGTCCTTTGGCTTGCCATCTTCTATCAATAGACGAGCGTATCACATTAGTAAGATAAATATCAGATAAGAGGTTTTACCGGTGAAATAGTAGGCTAATAATAAGCATCGTGTCTTCCTATTGGTCTGGGAGAACTGCCGTTGCCTGACATTAGTGATAAGTCCAAAGGGACCAACCTGTGGAATGTTGTCCCATTCATCAAGGTTGAAACTTCCAATCAAGAGGCAAAAGTGTATGAAACATTTCAAAGTTTAGTAACTACGTTTATGAATTGTTCGTGCCTCCTTCGTAATGAATTTTTCTCTAATTTATATTTGTGTGTATGAGAAAATTTGGACTGCAATTTGCTTGAATTATTCGATGAGGTATGGAGACAGCCAAAAATTTAAATGTATTCCACACCAAGGTGGAGATTTTTAAAAGTTTTAAACACTGATAAAGAAAAAATTTGATACAATTTGTATTTTAGAGCACAAGCTACAATGAGAAGCTCGAACTGAAATGAATTGGGAGAACAGATGAGAAGGGCAAACATAAAAGCAAGCGAAACAGATTTTGTCTTTATTACCCTTTTTTTGTTGTTTTTATTCATTAAAATTCCCCTTCCACGCATCATGAAATAATGTTTGAAAAGTATGCCTATGGATATTAGTAGACAGATCTTAATCCTCTCACTGCTTACTCTGGATTACACACAATCTAATAGTAAAGAAAGACATAACTGCTTGCAAAGTTCAGCAATACATCATGCGATAATAAAAGACAGAAAAACAACAAATGGCCAGACATGGGACATAGTGAGTGCTCCCATGGAGGGGAGAAGTTCATTCTGTTGAATAATGAAGGAGACCATAAGCTGAAGATGGTCAGAGATGGGTACTTCAATAATAAGTAATAATAAGAAGAAGAACTATCTAATAGATCTAATAGTTGATCACTTATTACTATTAGATATATTCTAACTATTAGAATAATAGATTTATTATCTACTAATTCTGTCTCCTAATACTAAATTTATTATTAGATCTATACTATTAGAATATTAAAGTCAAAAATTAATTTACTAAAATTATTAAGAAAAATTGAGCAGCTACTTTTTTCTTTCTAAATCACTGTAGCTTAATATTTCCTGTGAGAGAATGGCAACTATAAATGTTTCAGTTTTAGTTGTCTTCATATTGGATATGGATCAAACCAGAGCCTGCCCCCACCAGCTGTATTAATTTTGATGAAGGGACCCTATCAATGAGGTTCAACAAACATTAGTGTTATCATGGCCAGCTATGTGTAAGTAGATAACACAAGTCTAGTTGTTGGGATCATTTTCACACACAGCAGACAAGAAATATAAGCTTACTGTATTGAAAAGCCTTTCATGAATGAAAGTCTGGCTGGGCAGTGTCCCTCAGGGTCTGAGCACAAGCTGGCTTGAGTTCTTCCATGAGAGCGATATTCAGGATTTGCACTTAACCAGTAAAATGTTCTCTGCCTGGGGAGGCAAGAGCAAATGACATTAAAAAGGTACCATTTTTATTTAGTAACACTGGTGATGTGCCTGAATAAGGTTCACAAAAACATCAGACTGTGGGCCTCCAAAAGTCATTGCTTCCTGCTTAGCTCTACACTAAAAAGCATATTTTAAAATTTATGTTAATCTATTTCAACTTCCCTCATGTTATACTGTGATTACATTTTAGTAAATATCTAGGACATTTTGATTTTATTTTCACTCAAAGCATTCAGAGACCGTTATGGGATACCTGCTTGTTAATATAATACCTTCCCCCAGTAGTAGTTTAGAAATACTTTTTGATTAAGTTCATGGAAATAGTCAATGTGAATAATCATAAAATAAATGAAACTTATCTGTTTGATTAAGCACTTATTTATTTATTTATTTATTTTGCAGTTTTTGGCAGAGGCTGGGTTTGAACTCACCACCTCCAGCATATGGGGTTGGTGCCCCACTCCTTTGAGCCATAGGTGCTGCGCTGATGAAGCACATTTAATTTCAATTGTTTCTTCTCCAAATGGATGTTATGACCAAATAGCAAATATGTTAGAAATAATTCTATCATGGAAATCCTGACATAAAGTTACTAAAACAATTATAGAAGAAAAATCTCAAAAACAAAATTTGATTGAGACTTGTGTTATATATAGCCTATTACAAGAAAAAGAAAAGAAAGAAGGAAGGAAGGAAGGAAGGAAGGAAAGAAAGAAAGGAGGAAAGAAAGAAAGAAAGCAGTAGGAAGAAAATCAGTCATGTTTGAAATTCTGTTAATAAATCTGCAGGTTAAATTTCTAGCGGTGATTACATGAAAATCTACAAAGAAAGCCATACATATAGCTAATTGATTATCACTGTTAGTAATTAACCAACCCCATATGTTTATATTTATTGAACCAAGAAAAAAATGTCATTTAGGATGCCATTTTATACAAAGTCCACGCAGCGAAATAATACTACTATGTGTTTGTGAACTTCTAATTGTATGCTTTATTTCAGGCGTAAACCATTTTTATAAAGCAGAAGACAGTGGGTAGCCACAGCTGGTAAAAGGAGAACACATTTGCTACTGCAGGGAGCTCGATCACAAACTGCTTGAGCTGACTTAAAATGGAGAGGATCCTATCACAAGCACAGAAGCCTCTGGGAAGACCTAGTATGCACTTGGTTTGATGTTACACTAATTTTGACATGAACATCTCAACTCTCTTTTATCCTTTTCCTGTGAATGTCATTTCTGTGAAATTTGAAGCACTTCAAATCAAGAATCAAAGTTTGGAGAGTGGAATTAAAGGTAGAAATGTGTAAAAACTTTGTGTGTCAGGTTTATCCCTAATAATTTATTGTCTTAACACTCTTGAAAAGGACACTATCACTGTTATTTTGAGTTTGAAGGTTAAACACATTAATAAACCTACTGACTTTTAAAACTTTTTAAAAAAGTTTTAAGAAAGGAATAACAGAAGCAAAATTTTTTTAAAAGTATGAGAATTTTGACACTTACCAACTCATTCTCCACGCCCTCATTGCTTGCAATCACATTCATCATTCATCAAAGCACAACTGAAAAAACGTGGTTAAAATAGCACCAAGAAAAAAATGAATTGATTCTTAGGAATGCCAAGAAAATGTTTCAGTGAGTGAATTTACTCTTAAAATTAATTCAATTTTCATATGTAGGTAATACATGTTCACATATTTGCAAAAATAAAATAAGTTATAGACATTTTAACAATATTGATTCTTAAATGTCTATACTTCCCAAAAGAATCTACTGATTCAATGCCATCCCTATTAAAATACCAAGATCATATTTTCAAGACTTGGAAAAAATAATTTTTCATTTTCTATGGAACCAGAAAAAAACCTGTATAACAAAGGCAATTCTTAGTAATAAAAACAAAGCTGGGGGCATCAGCATACCAGAATTTAGGCTGTACTACAAAGACACAGTTATCAAAACAGCATGTAATTGGCACAAAAATAGAGACATATGCATTCAGAACCTAATACAAAAACCAGGAGATGAAACTAACATCTTAACAGCCACCTAATCTTTGATAAACCAAATAAGAACATACACTGGGGGAAAGAATCCCTATTCAATAAATGGTGCTGGAAGAACTAAATACCCACATGTAAAAGATTGAAACTGGACCTGCACCTTTCTCCAATCACAAAATTTGGTTCAAGATGGATAAAAGATCTAAATTTAAAGCATGGGAAAAATACTTGAAGATATCTGTCTGGAGAAAGACTTTATGAAGAAGACTTCCATGGCAATTGCAACAACAATAAAAATAAACAAACAGAATTTAATTAAAGCTTCTGTACAGCTAAGGAGACAACAACCAATGCAATAGACAATCAACACAAAGGGAAAGGATATTTGCATATTTTGAATAAGAAAAAATTTTGATAACTAGGATCTACAGAGAATTCATTTTAATCAACATAAAAAGAGCCAACCATCCCTTATATCACTGGGCAAAAAAGATGAATAGAACCTTCTCTAAAGAAGACAAATGGCTAACAAACATATGAAAAATGCTCATTATCCCTAATTATTAGAATAATGCAAATCAAAACCACCCTGAGGTATCATCTAACCCCAGTGAGAATGGCCCACATCAAAACTACGGATGTTGGTGTGGATGTGGATAGGAAGGGGGCATTTTTACACTGCTGGCAGGACTGCAAATTAATACAACCTTTTTTGGAAATAAGTATGGAAAACCCTCAAAGAACGCAAGCTAGACTTCCCATTTGATCCTGCAATCCCACTACTGGACAGCTATCCAGAAGGAAAAAAAAAAAAATTCTTTAGCCATAAAGATACCTGCACTACACTGATTATTGCAGCTAAATTTACATTTGCCAAAATGTGGAAACAGCCTAAATGCCCACCAACCCAGGAATGGATTAACAAACTGTCATATATGTATACAATGGAATACTATTCAGCCGTTAAGAAGATGGAGACTTTACATCTTTTGTATTAATCTAGATGGGAGTGGAACACATTAGTCTTAGTAAAGCATCACAAGAATGGACAAGCAAGAATCCTATATACTCAATTCTGATATGAGGACAATTAATGACCTAATACACAATGGGAGGTAGGGGAAGGGGAGAGCAAAGAGAGAAAGGAGGGAAGGGTATGAGGGTCACTGTTTGCGACACACCTTTTGGGGGTGGGACACAATTATCAGAAGGACTTCACCTAACAAATGCAATAAATAAAACCTAGGTCTTTGTGCCCTCAATGAATCTCCAACAATAAATAAACAAACAAATAAATAAATAAGGTAAAACAGAAGCCATTGTCACATATTCTTCACTGTAATTCCTGCTCCTCCTTTTTGATCCTTGGTTTCAAAGGATCAGGATTTGGATCCAGGATTTGGAAACCTTTGAATCCAGGTTTCAAAGGATTTGGACCTAGTCATCAGGAATGATAACTAGGTCCAAATCAACTAATGACAGAGTGATCACAAATACAAAGCAATCTCACATACACAGACGTTATAGTAAAGCAAAAGTATATTTCAGAGGGAGAAACAGATCATTCTCTGCAAGGGGAGAAAACCACTAAGTCTTAGGACACATGGCCTTTTACATATTCACTAGTTTGTCCTAGTGGGACAAACTGGGTGGGATTGGCTGCCATTTCTCACCTTTGGATGACTGGCAGATTGGGATTATATAATAGATAACTTTCTATGTAATACATGGACTTATTTCTAGTGGAAGATTAAAACTCATCTATCTGGCATTCCACCTCTGAAGTAAACATATGTTACCTGTTGAACATGTGGCACCTGCTGCCTACACTAGAAGCAGCAGTCCAAGGACATTAACCCACTCTAGGTATTTTAGGTGTTAGAGCACAAGAAATCCATGACAGATACTAGATGGATTAATGCCTTTACTAAGACACAGAATTTTCTATTATGCTGATAAAGGACAACCATATTATTATGTATTTTGAAAGTTATTGTTCTGAGTGTTTTAAAATAGTCACAGTGTGAATATCATGTAAGTTGTTCATCTACTTTTGTTTGGTGCTAGGTTGTTTTCAGGTTTTTACGATTATTTTGCAGTGTCGCTATAAATAATCTTAAGCATGTGTCCTGCTATGTTTGCACAAAGTATTCTTTTGGATATGTGTTTCTGGGTAGATCTGATGAACCATACACCAAATAAATGTTCCAGTATAGGAGGTGATGTCAAATGGTCTTCCAAAGTGATTCACTCGACCAGAGAGCCCCGTTATACATCCTTGAATAAATCAGGGAAGAAGATATTCATATCAGAGTTTTTGATAGGAAGAACTATGTGGAACATACTGTAAGAGAGAAATGAACTTCAGTTCCTAAACTGTCTCTCTGGGAGTGCACACTCATGCCTTACACTTAGAGACAAGATCTGGAGGTGGAAATAGCCATTAATGGTCCTGACATGCCTTTCCATTGGAATGGTTGAGACAGAATCAACATTGCAGTAAATTTAAGATTTAATGGGAAATGAGAAAATAGAAATGATATAGTTTTGCAAGGAAAATATGAATTTTCTTCAGTCAAATTGTTATTAGCCACCCAACTGAAAAGATATTTACATTAAAGGACTGAAAATAACACTATAAGTGAAAGTATTTCAAGAACAATATTTCAAGTACATATAGCACCCCATTTTGGAATTGCCTCATTATCGAAATAAAATTGGGCATATTACATTTTCAGTATGTTTCAGTTATTAGTTTATCAAGCTATTTTAAGAAATGATGTTGTTTATCATAAATTATCAATGAGTGGGATTTATTTAATATTCATAGTGATAGAAAGTGCAATGTCATTGGAGAGTAATCTCAACAAGGTAACAGGAGTACAAAGGCCAAGACCTTGTTCCTCCATAGAGACACCAACCTAACAACAACATACTGTCTGCAAAAGCCTTTATGAGAATGTTAGAGACAAATTGATAAGGTCACAACCAAGAACAACTTCTTTGAAAAAGGTGGGAAAAGCTGTTTTACATCAACCATGACAATTTTACCCCACAGCTGTCACAACTTAGTCCATTCAAGTAGATATGTTCATCTTATATCTTCTCCTTGGGGAGGAGTATGTATGCCCAAAGTTCCAGGTTTTCAAACTCTGCCTGATGGATTAATTTCAAAGCAGTGATGGGAAACCAGCGTACTTCAGAGAGCTAAAGGCCCTAGAACATGAAAGAGAGCTCAACGCCTTATCGCAGCATTGAGAATTGTCAGTGCTGTAGAGGGAGCTGACAAAGACAGTGCAGTCAGAAGAAATAGCTTCTCCTGTCCAAAAAGTGGAGCATGCATGCAATATTCCAGGTTTTTTGAGGGCTGCATCAGGGACTGATTGCTGCCTTGACTGGATCACAGCACTGACAAAACCAAAAGACTGTCATGCTTGGACACTTCAGAGAACAAGAGAGCTCAGCAGCTTGTTGCCGTACCAGAGAAACTGCAGAGCATGGGCAGACCTCAAAGAGGACAAGAGGTTACCAGCTACCACAGAAAAATAATAGACTTTCTATGAGAATACTGCACAAGCCCAGACAGGATGCATTTCCATACAAAGTTTGAGAGGACCTAAGTGTGGGTGTTAGCTAAGGACATAGTGTAGCTTAGGCTAAGGCATTCTGAGGGGCCTATTGGCCAAAGTCCAGGTTCCCAGGTTCCTCAGACCCCAATAACAGCTTAGTGGTTCAAATGGAATTCTTAGTACCCCGTAGGTCAGGCTAACATTCCTGAGAACCTATGTGACCAAAGTCCAGGCTTCTCCACCATCCGCCACCACCCTCGCCCCCTGCACTGTAAATACCACCAATAGTCATCATGGGGTAAGAGTGGAGTGCTTAGCAACTAAAGATTACTATCAACTGAGCCATGCTAAGGTGTGGATGGGAATCACCAGGGCAAGCTAAGACTCATAACGATTACCCTATTTTCTTTAATTATACTTAGAATCACACAATTTCCCCCCCCCCCAGTTTGTCCCCTCTCCCCTATTTCCTACCACCAATGATTGCTTTAGTTGACTGTTGTGTCTAGTTTCCCTATTTATTTTATTGGTTTTATGGGTTCAGCAAATGTTATGGTTTTTTCTAAACAAAAAAGGACCCTTGGGAAGTCTGCTCAGGGTAGCACTTCCTAGCAACTCCTTCTGTTGGCGACAGTGTGTGACTCTCCAAACCCTCAACAGTTATTCCCCCCAAGATAACTGAGTCTTCTCTTGCACCTTCACCTTCAGTGCCTGACCATTCTGGGATTCCCCAAGCCCCACACCTAAGGATCTCTGGATTTTCTGATTAGTGAAAATCTTCCTTTGTAAAATTCTATTTCATAAGGGCTGGGGAAGTGGCTTTTTAAAATCACATGTATGCATCACATAAAAGTAATCAATATGAAGAATCAGATAACCTGGCCTAATAAGGAAAAACATGTTCTCCAGAAACCTACCTAAAAGAAACAGAGATCCATGAGACAAAGTATTCAAAATAATAGGGTTAAAGAAGCTCAGTGTGCTTATAGGAGGATGAATAAGCAACTAAATGAAATGAGAAAAAATAATGCATGCAAGATGACAATATCAACAAACATAAAAACCAAAAAAAATTAAAAAATGCAATAACAATTTTTAAAAATTATAAAAGGGGTTTAAATACAGACATAAGCAAACAAAAAAAATGAGCAAAGTGCAATATAGGTCATTTAAAATAATTCATTCAAACGAACAACAACAACAAAAAAAAAACACAGTAAAGAAAGGTTAAGAAATCCTATCAGTTTAATGATACATCATTAATCAGGGCAGAAAAGAAGAGAGAAAAAACAAAGGGTAGAGAATTTATTTGAAGAAACAATGTCTCTAAATTTCCCAAATCTGAGGAAAGAAAAAGACAGCCACATTCAAGAAGCTAAATGCTCTTTATAAGGGATGAACCCAAAGAAGCAAAAACAGACACTTTATATCCAAAGAGTCAAAAATTTAAAACAAAGAGAAAAGATTGAAAGCATCAATAGTAGTCACAAAGGTATTTCCATAATTTAGCAGTGGAGTTCTCAGAAGAAACATCATAGGTCAAAAGGGAGTGATTTATTCAAAGTGCTGAAAGAGCAGGGGGAAAAAAAAGAAAAACACACACACACACACACACACACACACACACACTGTTGAACAAGAATATTATGTCCAGCAAAACTATTTCTTCAGAAATAAGTGAGAAATCCATCTAGTTAAACACTAAGATGCAAAGTCTCCCTCTTTTTATAGCTGAATAGTATTCCACCATATACCCATATGCCATAATTTATAGATCCATTCATGGGTTGATGGGCACTTGGGTTGTTTCCTCATTTTTGCAATCATGAGTTGAGCTAATAAAAACATTCAAGTGCAAATGTCCTTATGTTAAAATAATTTTTTTTTTCTTTTGGGTTGATACTTAGTCATGTGATTGTGGGGTCAATGGGAGATCTACTTTTAGTTCTTTGAGGATTCTCCATATTTCTTTCCAAAAAGGCTCTCTGCCCTAAGCTCAGGAGAGGATCTGTGGGAAATGTTTGCACTCTCATCCTGATTGGACACTTGGATTGATTCTTGGGGATAGCTAATGGAAATTGTACTACAGACTACGAATACTTTTATTTTTTGTTGTCTAGGGAAATTTTAGAGCCCTATCAGCCCTCTGAGCTGGATGGTTAAGGAGGACATGTCTCAGGTAGGAGCTGTAGAAATAGTGCTTGAAGTACAGACAAACTCCTTCCAGGAAGAATTTCTAGGCCTTGATTTATCACCAGAGCAAAGTAAGGGAGAAAGCTTAAGAGGTGACAAGGTCCTATTTAGGCTTCCAGAGGCCTATTGTTTTCGCCTTTATCTTTTCAAAACAGGTTGTTTAGAAGTTGAACTGCCCAATAGCCTCTGGAAGGGTATGCAGGGAAACCCTGCTGGGCAGAAACTATTTACTGTGTGCTTGAGTTCCTTCCCAGCACTGCTTCTGAGCATGCAAGAGCACCTGGATGTGCCTGCACACCCTTTAAAACTACTTCCTTTTACTATTGTCTAGTTAGAATTACAGAGGCCTAGTCCCTTTCACTTCCAGAGCTAGGGGTTTTAAGTTGTGGTCCCTTGGGTGGGAGCTAATAAAACTATTGAGTTCTAAGTGTATGAACTAATTCTGTATAAGGAAAAGTGTTAGCCTCAGAGTTATATCTAGGCCAAGCTAGGAAAGAAGGTTTGGGAATATCCTGAGTTCTATAGTTCCTCAGCCCATTTAATTCATTTAATTCCTAGATGCAGGTTAGTTAGGAACTCAACCATCAGCAAAAGTGATTGGCCAACCTCTTTTAAAGGGAAACTTAAGAGTTTTGAGTTTAAATGTCTTTACTGCCCTGATCTCAGGAGATGAAACAAACATATTTAATTACAAATTGTAAAGAATTTTATGACAGAATAACAAGGAAAATAACAAGGTATTTCCAAAACAATACTCTAATTCTACTAAATATGTGATTTATTAAAATGTTATTTTCATGTTGAATAGTGTGATCCGTATAATTGTACTGATTTAAGCTTTTTTGTATAGGTGGAAAAAAAAAAAAAAAATCAAACCAGAAAACTTCAATGTTACTTTATTTATATTATTTTAGATTCTTATTCAATATATCCTCCTCATGGCTAAAATATTATGAGCAGTATGGTATGTTAACAAAGAAAATATCACTCCAGATTGACAATTTTAGTAGTGAGTTTTCAACATTTCTGTTCTGTATTTCTGTATTAGTCTTCTACACTCTCTCACTCCATCTTTTCTGACTTATTATATGACTCATGACATGTCAATTTATTTCTATTAATTTCTTAGTCTGTCCCCCCCCCCACACACACACACACATATACATACACTATTTTGTACAGTGCTGGAAAGGGAGGCCACTTGGGGAAAACTTTTGCACTAATACTCTCATCCTAGCTCTATTTCTAGTCTTCCCTCCTCCCAAGTGATTTAATTTCAGCCTATGAATTCACAAGGCAGAAAGTGAAGGTCATTTTTGTACCTGGAGATACAGAGAAATTAAAAGAACCAAAATCATCATTACTTTAAGCCTGAGAAAAGATTTTCAGCCAGGATCTGGTTATATCCTGGTCGTCAGTGGTCAAAGATGAACCACCTCACAAAAGAGATAAAACTACCATTTTAAAATTCATAATATAAATGCAACTTGGGTTTCAAATTAAAATGCTTCATATGCCTCTAATAAACTCAGCTAGCAACTCGGATATATGGTGGTGAGAGGCACTTCGAAATTGGGTGCAGGGGAAGGGAATATACTGGAATTGATAGAATGACAAAGCTTAGGACAGATAGGAAGGATGGTGCTGGGAAAAAGCTGTAATACTTAGATTTCTCTAGGTGAATTTAGTCTCAAAGTGCAAGTGTTAACAAATGTCACCAGCCAGCTTTCCAGGCCAGGAGGTGAAATGCCAGGTTGCTCAGATTCATGGCATTTGCAAAACAAAAAGTATTTCCTAACATTACAAATCAATAAACTGTGGTCCAGAGGGGCTGACCACTTCCTTTTTCACTACCAAAATATATGATAAAGAATGACTAGGCAAATAAAAAAGACCTACATTTACACAGATAATCCTAAATTTGACAGTGTTTGTCCTTCCTCATTAGAGGTTATGTACCCAATATATTGTGAATTCCTCATACTTCTTAATGAATGAGCTTGAAACCAAGATATTCACAGAGTACAGTAGTTAATAGCATGCAGACAGTAAAATATAATGGTTTACTGAAGATTTTTTTTTTAAAGTATTTTATTTCTTAAGCTATCCAAATGGGTATGCAACAACTGCTTATAGAACATAGAGAAAAATGTCTTAAAAAATTAAAACTATTTAAAACCTGATGAAGGAAAACAGGCAAAAGTGAGAAAAAAAGCACTTTTGTGACAAATATTTAGCTGGTTTGAAAGACCACAAAGGAATCATTTACTCATAAAGAAGGCTCAAATAAGTTTAAAAATGCACATATTATTTTAAAAGAACCAATATAATAGTGAATTGAAAAATCTTCAAAAGGTTAAGGCCATCTTTTTCAATCTTGACAATTCTTTTAGTTCTGCCAGGTACAAGGCAAGAAAATGCCTACTCTCAAGTCAGGAAAATTCTGAAAAGTTGTTTGCGTTTAAAAAGAAAATGCATATTAGGGGAATTTCCTTAATTAAGATTCCCTAGTGGTAAGGCACATAGGGCCCAGAGAAGCTGTTTGCAGCATAAGGCCATTACTTTCTGCAAAGCCTTTATCCAGCCAAGGGTATCATGCAGCAGTAAGAGCCTATCTAGTGCCTCTGACATGGTGCTTAGAGGGTTCAGAACGACTCAATGAAAGTCAAAAGAAGATTTAACCTACTGTATAATAATCTAAAAATACGAACTTTTATAAAGAACAAGAGATTACTTCTATAAATCACCAGTCTTTCTCTCTCTCCCTCTCTCTGTATTTACGAGGTAACAATTCCATTATCTGCTTCCATGATTACTATACATCCTGAGAACATCGTACTTGACATATGAAATAGGAAAGAGGGAGAATATTCAAGGTTCCCTGCCCCACCCTCTATGAGTTAAAGGCTAATTTGGTCCTTGGCTTCATCCTTAGAAGGGTAGAGCTCATCTACCCTGTGGTTCAGTGTTTTGCCCCTACGATGGCTTGCAATATTTCCAGGGGCAGAGGGAAGACAATTGTTGTGTTCTTCTCAGCAGCGATGGTAGTAAGTGTCTGAAGGTATCGGAGGTCCAGGGCTGCCGGAGATTCAGTGATGGTCATGGAGGCTTCTTTCAGAGCCCTGGATGCATTCATTTCTCCTTCAGCTGCAATGACCTTGGCTCTGGCCTCCCTGGCTGCTTCCGCTTCTGCAGCCATAGCCCTCTGGAGCTGCACAGGTAGTTTCACGTCCTTAATATCCACACGCTCCACCTTTATTCCCCACTCATCAGTGGCGTTGGCCAGAATACACTGCATGTTGTATGCAATTTCTTCTCTGTCGGAAAGAATTTGAGAGAGGTTCTTGGTGCCCAAAACGTTCCTCAGGGTAGTCTGCGCCAGCAGGCGGGTGGCCGAGTCGGCGTTGGTGATGTTCGCCACCGCCAGCATGGCGTTCTGAACGCGGTAGTACACCACGCCGTCGACCCTAACTGTCACCGAATCCTTACTCAGGATCTCCTGAGGAGGAATGTCAAAGGAAATAGTCCTCATATCCACTTTGATGAAGCTGTCGCTACATGGCAGAACAAAAACCAAACCAGGGCCTTTGGCTCCTCCTTGTAAAATGTGACCCAGTCTAAAGATGACGACTCTTTCATACTCTTTTATGATCTTCATGCACAGCCACATTGAGATTGGGAACGTTATAACTGCGAATAAGAACGAGATAGCCACTAAAATCCATCCACAAGGTCCGAGGCCCTTACTTGGACTAACCCTGAAGGAGCTGGGGAGCCCCCTGTCAGACATGCTGGCCGAGCCCGACTCACGAGGCCAGCGAGGCGTCACCTTAGCCATAAAGTCTGGGAGGGCGCATGCGCGGAGGGGTGGGGCGGAAGGCCAGGCTGCAGCCCCGCCCCCTGTGGGCCCGCCCCCTTAGTAGTCTGTTGTAAGACAAGTTTCCTCCATTTTACCACTGCTTTTTTTGTCAGCTCACCAATTTTTTTTATATGTGTTATATATATGTATATATAAAAACACGTATATAAATATATATACACATATATATGCATATATATATATTAACAATCTGGCTCACAATTTTTTCCTTCTAAAATTTTCTTTTCTACCAGTTTTCCTCTATTTCTGCTTTTCTGACATTGTCTTCTGAACTTGCATTAATTGCATTCAGTCTCATTAAACCTCTTATTACCAGGTTCTCATTACCATAGTCTGAATACTGTATTGTTCAAATTTTGTTATGGAGAATTTGAACAAAATTATTTATGAACTCAATCAAAAATGACTTTTTATATAAATTTTGAAATTGAGCGAAGGGTGTGATGAGTATTTCTGTATTCAAATAAAATCCATTGGAAAGCAAGGCTATATTTTATTGCCCATAATTAGAAAATCACAATCTTTAGTACAATAGAATAAAACATAGGAAACAGACCTAAGAGCTTCTTATTGAAAATACAGCTTGAGTCACTTCTCAAGCAAGTAAGAAGATTGTGTATTAGTATATATGTGAGTGTGTACTATACTGTAGTATATTTTTAAAAATCAGATGTCTCCAATTAAGTTTCCAGGTGAATCAAATATGATCTCACACCTTTATTTTGGTTTCCTTCCAAATAATGAATACGTCCATACAGTGTACTTTCAATTGGTAAATGTAACTTGAAGCTGTATTTGATTCAGTAACATAATCCTTCCTTCCTTTCTTCCTTTCTTCTTTTCTTCTCTTTTTCTTCCGTTTTCATCAAGAGTTTACCAAATTTACACCTTTTGCTAAATATTCTACTACATAACAATTTAAAAAATGAGACTTCCTGTTATCCAAAGTTCTTTATTCAAGACAAGTGAGAAACTTTATAAATCAAGTGGCCACAGAATCTAAATTATTTTCTATATTTTAAAATAATACTGTTAAATTTAGAACTTTGTCAAAGTAGATTAATAACAGGGGTAGAATATAAATATTTCCAACTTGACTTATTCTCAGCAAACTGAAAGACTCTAATATCCTGTTTTAAAGAATACTTAATTAAATTATAATTACTAAAGTTCACCACTATCTTCAGGTTTCTGTTATTATAAATAGTAATAAAACTAGAATAGCAATTAAATTTGAATTGGTTTTCCAGAATAATATATTAAGACCTGCATTGGAAATTTCTTTATTTTAAGATTTCCAAATGGATATCTTTCTTTTTTCTTTTTTTTTTTGTTTGGGGGGGGGGGTGAGACGAAGTCTCACTTTTGTCACTCTCAGGAGAGTGCTGTGGCCTCATAACTCACAGCACCTTCAAACTCTTGGGTTAGAGGAAGCCTCTTGCCTCAGCCTCCTCTGGTAGCTGGAACTATAGGAAGGCACCACGGAGCCTAGCTAGCTTTTCTATTTTTAGTAGAGACCAGGTCTCACTCTTGCTCAGGATGGTCTGGAACTCCTGAGCTCAGGCAATCCACATGCTTCCGCCTCTCAGAGTGCTAGGATTACAGACGTGAGTCACTGCACCCCGCCCTCTTTAAATCTTTCAAAATGATAAATATATTTCACAACTAAACGTCTCATAGAATGTTAGAATCGAGAAAGGCAATTGGAGATCGTATTGTGTACATTTTATTCCTTTGTCGTCAACATCACCATCATCACACTGAATCTCAAGGACTATCATGGGACTGCTTCTAGGAGCAGAGCAATCCAGGGATGGATGGGCAGATCTAAACACTAAATCAGGTTCATGATGGTCTGTAAATTTTCTGAGCCAGAATTAATTGGACAAAGAGAAATAATAATACATATATATAGATGTTATGACCCACATAAAAAGATGCTTTGTGTAAATATAACTTTGATCATAAAAACACTGATGAAATAAATCCTAGCTGTGCTCTATGGCAGCGATACTGTTGAACTGCTCAAGTTTGTGTTTTAGGATTAGTTTTATTCAGGGTGCATATTTTATGTTGACATCATTGCTGTTATATTTTTGTTGCAAAATGATATTGATACTAAATTATATTTTATATTGCTCTAAGTTTATTATTACATTGTAAAATATAATGTTATAATTATAATAGATATATGTGCTTATTACATCTTGTTAATTATTATTATTATTTTCTCAAAATAATTTTAGATAAACTAGGCATTTCAAAGTATGATAATGTTTTAGGGCTTTTTAGTGTCTGTTTTGAATAAGAAATATCAATTTGCAGAAAATGGTGGAGTAATTGATGTAAATGGTTTTGCCCTTCCTTTAATTTCCTCCTCCTGTTAGTATTATTATGCTCTTTTCTAGATACCATCTTGATCTTTAATTATTGTTCTATCATTGTCCCTGCGGGGAAACATCTGCTATTGCCTACTCATTTTTTTTCCCCCCGTTGTCTCAGATTCCCTGTGGACTATATTACATCTTGTTGACATTGCATTTTCTAGTTGGCTTTGATGATTTTCTACCCCAATGGCCCTAGGAAGACCAGAATTTTTAGCTGCCTCATTTCCAATGGCAACTCCAATGTTTTCTCTCCTGTTTTACTACCATCTTACTAGATTCATGAAATAATTTTGGTGAATGAGAGCTATCAAATTGTTTTACATTAACAGTTTTGCTCTCTTAATCATTTAAAAACCTAAATTCCAAATATAGCATCTAGTTGTTCTTTCTTAACATTCCTATTTTTCCATGTCTTTCATAATGTAAATTATTTAATTTTGTTTCTATCCTTATTAAAATATTGTTTCTGAGTATAATCATAAGTTTCATTGTTATACATTTATATAAATATTCAATGATTCATTATCAAAAAGTTTCCTAGAACACAAAAGTATGTGAAAGAGTCTTTAAGTAGTCTAATATTAATTTGCTAATATTCAATTATAAATTTTATGATTAGTTTTATTCCTGACATGTATTTTATATCGACATAACCATTTTGAGATTTTATATTACAAACATTTATACTAGATTATATTTTATAATATTATTACTGTGTAAAATATAATGATATTATACGTATATGAGTGTAGTATGTCATGGTATCATTACTGTTATTTCCTCAAAATAATTTTGGAAAACTAGGAATTTAAAAGTATGATGACATACAATGGATATATATGTATTTATGTCTGTATTTCTATTTTTACATTTTATATTTATATGTGAAATATATAAGTAATTATTGAAGTTTAGAATATAAAAATTGAGCAATTAAAATTATTTATGTTAATAATCACACTATATATAATTTTTAGCCTAATTGTACATAAAGGAATTTTTTTCCTCTCTGCTCTGTCCTACTAAAAGAACTTTTAGTCACATTATCTTTTCAACTCTAGTTAGATAATATAAACTATATTTTAAAGGACACAATAACTAATATAAGACAAAAACTAAAATGGGAACTTTTTTTTTTTTTTTTTGCAGTTTTTATGGCCGGGGCTGGGCTTTAACCCGCCACCTTCGGCATATGGGGCCAGTGCCCTACTCCTTTGCGCCACAGGTGCTGCCCAGGGAACAGTTTTATAATATCAAAAATATACATTTTAATAATAAGGAAAGTTTTAGATGTGAGCATTGGAGTGTGAACTCACACTAAGAATGTGAATAACTAAAATGCTAAACATTATCTGGATGAAAATAATGTATTTTTAAGGCTGAATTTTGTGAAAACTTTATGAAATATGAATATATAAATTAAAATAATTTCTGTTCTTATGATTTTATTTATTTATCTTTTTAGGTAAAGCCTACTTCTGGGTAATTTCTAATTGCTGTTAACTCTTTATCAATAGTATCATTTGTGATTTTATGAAATTTACAAGGATATTTTTAGGAATACTATGTGTTCTATATGTCTGTTCAAGCTAAGTATTATTTACTATGCAAAGAAATTAATCAAAGTAATATCTCTCAGAATATTTGTATTTCTATTTTATTATGAAAATATTGAAATTTAAAAATCTCCCATTTGTATTAGAGTGGATTAAGGTGGATATAAGTTGAGAAAAATACCTCAAAGGAGGATAAACACATTTTATTTTCTGAAGATAGTTCAGCATTTTCTTAACCTTGATGAACCTAATAGTTATTTACAACACAATCTCAGAAACTCTTCTAATTCATCCATAAATCATAATATTAATAAGAAATATGCAAGTTGGATTTACGGAATCCTTATCCAGTTGAATAAGTTCCCTAAGGAAATTATTAATAGGTAATATTTACCCAGTTAACATTTTTCTGCAATGATCTTGTAAAATCAAAAACATTTTTCTGCAATAATTACTAAAGGCTCCTTGTATAAAAATTGTTAGTGTACCTATTCTTTAATATAAATTGTCTATTTAAGATGCGACTTCATTCTACATTAATGCAAAGAGTGATTATTTTACTTTAGCTGTTATGTCAAATTACAATAATTCACTGCCTGAATTGCACATCTGCTATTATATATTTCCATTTTAAGTTTACAAATTATATACTTATTCTCTTTAACTAATTCAGGTTCTTTAATTTTTTTTCTCACAGTAAGAAATAGTTTGCTCCAGCATTTGCTACTGAGAAATATGTGGGGATAAAGCACAGCCTCCCTTATTAAATTGTTTACCCTGTGCTGATCAATACTTAAAGACCCAAAGCTGAACTATTAATGATTCAAGAGTGATTAAAGTATACTTACTTCAAATGGCGAGAGTTGGTATTTATGAATGTATATAGATGCATGCAATATTGTTGCCTTTATTTTATAAAATTACTAAATTGACTAACTTTTCTCATTTTCTTAATTTTTTTAAACTTTTCTCATTTTTGTGTGTGAAAACTCAAGTCAATATACTGGCATTTTAAACATATTGATAAAAGCTTGAAATTGTATCATTGCAAAGAGCTAGAATGATCAGAATAGTAATCAAGTTTAGGCTTTCAATACACTGTTATATTCTGTTATAGATTAGGTATAACTGCTCATGGTTTTTCCTTTTCCCAAGGTATTCTTTTATGTCCTTTTATCTTTTACATTTGCCAAAATCTTCTGCTCTCCGTATTTTACTACTCTAAAAAGGCTAAAAACATAATAAATATTGATAAATTAAATAAAATATCATGTGACAATATATGCAAAGAATATTTAAATGTCAAATTTTATTAATAGAAAAAGCTGAATATTATATGATTATACATGTTTTCAAACAATCTTGAATAGCCTCAAACTTCGGTGAAAACATTTATAGCACTTGTAAAATAATCATCCTTTTATATATGCTATAACAAATATCATTAGCTTGTTTGCAGTTTTTTGGTACTTTCTTTTTTTTTGGCTGGGGATGGGTTTGAACCTACCACCTCCGGTAGATGGGGCCGGCATCCTAACTCCTTTGAGTAGTGTATGGTGCCCCATGATCGCATTAACATACACAGCTGTGATTACACACCTCTAATTCTTTTCAATTGCATATAAAATCACTTTGGAAGAAAACAGAATTTCATTTTGTAGCAAAAGAGTCGTACACTAGAGTCCTGTACTGTTCCAGATTGTACCCACTGCTGATGTATGCTTTTGAGCCCCTGAAATTTAACTAGTATAACTGTGAACCTAATTTTTAAAAATATTACTCAATTTTGGCTCGGTGCCCATAGCACAGTGGTTATGGCACCAGCCACATGTATCAAGAGTGCCAGGTTCGAACCTGGCCTGGGCCAGCTAAACAACAATGACAACTGCAACAAGGAAAAAATAGCCGGGTGTTGTGGCAGGCATCTGTAGTCCCAGCTACTTGGGAGGCTGAGGCAAGAGAATCGCTTAAGCCCGAGAGTTTGAGGTCACTGTGAGCAGCAACTCAACAGCACCCTACCGAAGGCAACATAGTGAGATTCTGTCTCAAAAAAATATATATTACTCACTTTAATTAGGTAAACTTAAATGTAAAACCAGATAATATAATTATCAGAAATTTTTTGTTGTTGGCAGAACTTTTGGTGTGAGTGTACTTTTTCAACTGTAAATTTCATAAAATTCATATACAAATACTATACGTTACTTCTAATGAAAATTTGGTATCCAAATTTAAATGTGAACTACCAAATTTAAAGCCAATGTAAAACATAAATAAAATTACCCATTTATAAGTTTTATATAAATTGAAGGATAAAATTTTAAAACATATTTTGGACATAATGAGTTGAATAAAATATACTTTAAAAATTTTATCCACTACTTTTTAATATTATACATGTGGCTATTAGCAAGGTTACAATTATATAGGGGGTGGAAAAAGTTTGTGTGCCGCAAATTGCACACTAACTTCATGTTCACCCTATCTGTAGTTCATCCAAATTAGGTGGCTTGTTTGCCCCAGTGAGATCACAGGCAAGAATTTTACGTGTTCATTCAACATTGGTAAAATGTTACTGGTTGATGTGATGTTTTGCACAAAATAAAATATATAGAAATACTGAGCAGAAACCTCCAATTTATTGCAGAATATGGCTATTGTCAATAAATAAATGTACTCATAGGTAAGTTTCAAAAGAATAATATATTCTTTTTCCATTTCAATGTATGTGAACTCAATCTCTCTTTTTTTCATTACACATGTATTGAAATCATGCAATATTTTTCTTTCTGTGTCTGATAATATATATTAATAATAATGGAATGCTATTAATATAATGTAATACTATGCATATACACATGCACATTTTCCTTTCAATAAATTCATGAATGGGCATTTATATTGTTTCCATACCTTAGCTATTGTGAATAATGCTACATGGAAGTGAATATATTTATACTAGGTCATAATTTTATCTCCCTTGGATATGTATCCAAAAGAAACAGTGTTGGGTAATACAGCAGTTTCATTTTTAATTTACTTGTGAACCTCCATACTACTTTCTGCACCAATCCCCAATACCACCGACCGTGTACCAGGTTACCTGTGTTCTCACACCCTTGCTAATATTTCTTTTTTTTTTTTTTTTATAATAGCTATCCTTGCAATGTGAGGTAATATCTCATAGTGATTATATTTTCATGTTCTTATAATTAGTGATATTGAGTGCCTTTTCATATACCTATTAATCATTTTTATGTCTATTTTGAGATATGTTTATTCAGGTCCTTTGCCAATTTTTTAAATCATTTGTTTTTCTGATATTGAGTTGTAAGAATTGTTCACAAAATTTAGATATTAGGACCTGATCCAAAATGTGGTTTTCAATTATGTTTTCCCAAGTTTATAGATTGTCTTTTTTATTTTGTTACTTTTTTTTCCTTTACTACACGTAAGATTTTTAGTTTGATATGTCCCATTTGTTTATTTTTGGTTTTGTAGCCTGAGCTGAGCTTTTCTAGACAGAAATCTTTGTCAAGCCCAATATTGAATTTTTCTTCCCCCTCTGTTCTCTCCAGGTATTTTATGATTTCAAGTTTCACAGTAAGGTCTCGTATCAATAGATTACTGTCATGGATGCATTTGGCCTTGATTTTTGGGTATGCCATAAGATAAGAATATAGTTTAATGCTTTTGCATGTGGAATCTGTTTTCATTTTAATATACAATTAATTTTAATCTGTTTTCTGGTTAATAAACAAATGAATGCACATGACAAAAAAAGCACAAAATGATCTAAAGTTCTATAAAAGGCACAAAAGTATACCTTCACTCCCAATTCTATTCATAGGGAGTAATTATTATCAGTCTTTTGTATCCTTGTGTCTATTTAGATATACACAAAATCTATGTGAATATCCTCTATACCCTAAAAACAAGCCAAGACTAAGTGAGGTAGAAATATTCATTATTCTAGCCTTACATATTTTGTTATAATATATATGTCTTAGGGATCTTACTTATCAGCATATATATTTTTTAATGGATATATCACAATCTTATACATGATTTCAGAATAATTAAATACATCCAGTAATAGACATTACAGGTTATTTTTTCTTTTTTATTGTAGTGGATTTTCAACTTTATTAATTCACATGTATCCATGTAAATAAAACTTAAAATTTATTATCCGTATTACGAGTCATCTAAAGAATGGTTAAAATAAAGACATTTTAATAATGAAGCATTTGTGAAGCTGTGGATGGACCTTCAGTCTTAAACACTGACAGTAGAAATGGGAATTAGCATTTCACATCCTAAAATTGTGGGGTCTATCTACTATTCCTGGACGCACAAATACCCTATGACTCAAAAATCCGTTTTCTAGATTTATATCCAAGAAAAGTTAGTGAAAAGCCCAAAGACATGTACAAAAATATTTATTGCTTCATTATTTACATTGGAAAAATTTGAAGGTGCTCATATTTTTATCAAAACATGAGATGAGGAGATTATAAATTTTCCCTTAGGGGTCAGATAATGTAAACTTTAGGGTTGGCAGGCCATAAACTTTGCAACCATCATCACAAACCCTGAATCACAAAACCAGCCATAGACAGCATGCACATACTAGTAAACTGATATTTCCAAATGCTAAATATATATTCATGGGCCACAGTCTGCAGAACTCGGATCTGAATTAGATGAATAATGTCATGGCATGGTTATACAATGGAATGCTACACAGCTTGAGAATCCATGCATATCAATGAGAGAATGAATAAACTTCCTCCACGTCAATAACGTGGAATAATCTCACCAACATAATGTTGAGTATAAGAGCCAGACAAACACAAATTAAAACAAGTATACTAACTATATTCCTTAAAAAATGTACCCAACTACCTGGCATATTGGACATCAAGCCTTGAAACAGAAGGATGCACAGATGAATTTTATCAGACCTCAAAAGAAGAACTGGTGACCATGGCACAGAAATTGTTCCAGAACACTGAGAAGGGGGGAATGCTCCCTATCTCATTCTATGAAGCCAGTGTCACCTTGATACCAAAGCCAGAAAATGGCACAACAAAAATACAACCAATACAGGCCAAAATCAGTTATGAACATAGATGCAAAGATCTTCAACAAAATAGTAGCTAACCGAATTCAACAGCGCATCCAAAAAAAAAAAAAGGAATTCACTGTGATAAATGGGTTTCATCCCATGGATGCAAAGATGGTTTAACATATGCAAATTAATTAACATGACTCCCATATAAACAGAAGCAAAGACGTGGACCATGTAATATAATTTTGTATCAAGAAGGGTGAGGCTTCCAACTCTTTTGTTTTTCCCCTCAATATTGCTTTGGCTATTTGGGATTTCTTTGAGTATTTTGGGTTCCACAAAATACAAGGATTGTTTTTTCTATTTCTGTGAAGAAAACATGAGGGTCTATTATGAATCAACTATAATATAGATAGTATAATTAAGAATGTAACATCAATTTGATCTATACCTAAAACTCTGTACACATTCAAACGTGTTCTAATTTTCTAGATTATAAGTTTTATTCAGTTATCAAAAATGTGAACAATAACAACTGTGAATTTGTAAAAGGTTTTTGCTTGCAGACAACTTTCATTTCTTTCAATGAGAATCTAGGATTTGATTCTACAATGTAAGTGTGTGAGAAAGCTGTGTGAGGTGGCTTCCCACTGTGAAAAGCACGATGCATCTACTAACAAATAATGGTTATATTAGGAGAGCCTCAACCAAGAAAAGTTCACCTTCAAAACTGAGAGACATAGACCTATACTAATTAATTTTTCACTCACTCATTTTTATTATTGAATTTTAGCCATGACCTGAACACCATTTTCAGTTTTCTCATTAAAAATGGGTTCTCAAGCTATAATGTAACACGAATACAAAATTATTCTTTAATTGACTTTCGGCACATGTAATTAAGTTAAAACTTGAAAATTCCTGATTGTATTAAAATTTATAAAGTATCTTTTTATAGTACCTTTCACTAGGGCATATACAACATCTCTATCAAATTTGTATTGCTAATTTAAAACTTAATCTCAAAATCTACAGTGAATCTTGGCAAGACGCATAAATAGATTTAATCAAGGGAACATTAGAAATAAATATTAATATTTTTTTCTTCTGTGGCTTTACCTAGAAAGCAAGGAGAAAAGACAATGGCATTCAATTACTATAATTAAATTTGTATTAATATATTACCCTTCATTAATTCTGTACTGGTGTGAATATGAATTAGAAACAAAATCTAACATCTTAGAGAAAACTAACTCTCTTCAATAAAAAGACGTTTCCAAATATAACAAAAATAATTAAAGATACCAGAAGTAAATCTTCTCTGAAGATTTATTGCAAATCTTTCATTTTCAAGGCTTTCAACTAGGTCTGGGGGCTTGGAATTAGATATAATAAAATGAGATAGCAAATGCAAAGTTCTTTTCTCCCAAACCTTTTATTTCTGTGGGATTATATCTTTCTTTTACATGAAGAGACACACTATATACTGCTACAGGTAGCTGGGTATATGATACTGCCCCAATCAAAAAGGACCATTTCTCCATGAAACGTCAAGATTAATGTTTGACACCACTGTTACATTTTGTGTATTAGATAAATACATACTGAAAATCGTGGTAAATGAAATAAGGGCATATGCCATGGAAACATCTAGGAAAAATATAAAGAAAAAAAAAGTTGCAACTAAAACCCTCACATTGTTTTCTGAAGCGTGTAGCATACTGGAACAATATGAGTTGTGGTCAATGGTGGTAACATTTTGGGACAATATAAGCCATGGATAGTGGTTAGAAGCGCTGAAAATGGGTTGCCTTTGTGAGTCCTTACTGTAGATCTGTGTGTAACCCAGCATTGTAGTTAGAGGAGGGAAAAAGTAGTGATGGATATTTTTTTTAATCACACATATCATTTGGTATTTATAATGTATTTATTTTAATGAGAAAATTGTATATTTAATTTTCCATTCATATTTTTCATCCCAACTGTGTAGCATAGATGTATTATTACTGAATGTTATATATTTTATTTTTAACCTGTTATAGTCATTGCTGTTGACAGTCATTTTTGTACCTACTTTTCCAGGTTGCATTCTTATTAAATAGAAGAGGAATCAGCAGTACCTTGAGTGAATACAGTGCAATAGGTACATCAAAATGATAATCATCTCAGTTGGACCTCTGAATACTTCCCACTTCCCTAAGCTAATCACATAAACATCCCAGTATATTGGTCTCATTTTTTAAAATATGCATGGATAGGAATTACATGGGAAGTTTATTGATTTTCACTGAAATCTAACAACAAATTATATACCTAACTACTTTCCCCTAATTACCAGTAAACGTGAGCAACTTTTAATACTGTCAGTTTTTAGTATTTTCTATTTTGTAAATTTCATAATCATATATTTTTCCACTTACTTTTGGACACTTCATTTATTTATTTTAAATTTATAATAGTTTACTGGCATGTGCATTACAAATAATATTTTCCGACTTCATCATTAGTGCTGTGGTTTTATAAATGGCATATGTGGATTTCCAACCACACAACAACTTGCCGTATAATTAGGTTCGTCCATCTCTCAACTAAGGTCTTTATTATTGGGTCATATATCTCGTAGATAATTTTAATAGATGCTTTTTTACATTAAATCTATAATTATTTATGAACTTTTATTTTTCAATAGTTCCCTAAAGGAATACATTTGCCATCACCATATACTGAAATGTTTTTCTTATCCAACAGAAACACAATTGAGGTCATATATTAACATCTCAATATACCTGCATCTATTTCTGGGTCAGCTAACTAATCTATCAATATGACAATACCATTCTTGTTACATTATAGGAATTACCTCTCCATTCTTTGATCTTGTTCATAATATCCTCAACATTACTAAAGCTGTCTTATTTCAATAAACTTTAAAAATCCTTATACAAAAGATGAAATTTGGCATATTTGATTGGAATTGCTTAAACACTTGTATGCAGAGAATTAACAATCTATGATACTAACTCTTTCTATCCAAAAATTTGTATTCTTTTATTTTCATATTTTGTTTTGTGTTTCTCACTGAAGTATTAAAGTTGTTTTACATTTTACAGTTTCATTACTATGTTAAAATAATTTATTTCCACTTTGATTTTTATGTCTTTAACACTACAGAGAAATAGCATTGAATTTTATACATTTACATGTTTCCAAATTTATTTTAAATGTTAAACCATATTTGTTGTTATTTTTAGAATGTTAGAGCTTTCTAGAAGAAATAAAACCACATTATAGACAAGATAAAATTGACTTTTCCCTACATCCATTATTACACTTCATGAAATTGTACCTTTATGGCCATCTTAATAAATTTAATAAGAAGAAGTATTGTGTATTATCTGTTCCCTGAAAACCTGCGTGCTTTGCATTTGAGATAATCTTTTTTAATTTTTAAAATGGTGTTTATAAACTATTACCCTCTTTTTCTATCCTGTATTTTTAAATATAAAATATTTCCAAAAATTATCAGATGCCATTTTCACATTCATGGATACGATTGTGAATATGATGTTTGTCGCATTTTTAAAGCCTTTAATAAGATAACTGTATTACTAATTCTTCTATTACTACAAGATCACTTTTAAAGTTGTCAAGATTAATGTTATATTGCATAATTTTGGATTTTATTTAGAAAAGTCTGTATGTTTTCTATATACTTGGTCCTATATGTTTTCATAACCTACTAGTTAGTATTGTATCATGACATTAATGCTTTATTATTTTCATAAAATATTTGGAGAGTTTTCATCTTTTTTAGCCTGAAAAAAATTCTAAAACATTAGTATTATAGCATTTTTAATAAGTTGTTTGGGAACTCAACTGTGAAAATGCCATTTTAATGTCACATATTTAATCATGTTGCCAATATCATATGGCACAATTCTCTATTAAATAGCATTAATTTTGATAACGTATGCTAAAATTTGAGGTTTTTCTTGATTTTAGTAATCTATAGACTATGTAAACCTGAAAGAAACAGAAAACGTCTATCAATTGTCTTTAAAAAATATAAAATGCATTATTTATAAAAATAAATACATCTCAGTTCCAGTTTTACAAGAGATTTGAAACAATATAATTTTATAATCTGCCTGTGCATTAATATTCCCAGATGTGTATATATATATATATATATATATATATATATATATACACACACATATAGTTTTTGTTTTTTTTTTTTAGAGACAGAGTCTCACTTTATCACCCTTGGTAGAGTGCCGTGGCGTCACAGCTCACAGCAACCTCCAACTCCTGGGCTTAGACAATTCTCTTGCATCAGCCTCCCGAGTAGCTGGGCCTACAGGCACCCACCACAACGTCCGGCTATTTTTTTGTTGCAGTTTGGCCGGGGCTGGGTTTGAACCCTCCACCCTTGGTATATGGGGCTGGTTCCCTACCCACTGAGCCACAGGCACCACGCAATATTTGGAATATTTTTCATAAGCTTGAATTCACTTTTAACATATTTCATTAGATTCTTCAGAGAGGACTCAAAGGTTCTGTATGATAAATATAGCCTACCTGATGCTGATTCCTACACACCTGTAGACACTATTGTCTTCTGGAACACTTGATAGCATTTTATTTAATACCAATCATTTGAATTTTAATCACAAGAACCTGATGTTTTTATGATACTTAAATAAGATTACATTTTGCATTTTAAGTTGCAAGACAAAGAAAAATACAAGGCAAATTCTTAATAAATATTTATTTACTTTAAGTGTGAGTTAATGCAAAATAGGTTGATGCATTATGCATCCCCAAAACTTATGATATCCTGACTCTTCAAAAGTTCAGGGGGCTCCAGAATTTTATTTCCTATATTCAAGCATAAGTTTCAAGGTTGCCATTGTCTGGAGGAAAACATAACTCATTTTAAAGCGTATGCTGTTTTTTATTTTTGCTTTTTACTTTTTACATCTTAAATAGTAATAACCAAGGATCAAAGAATTTTTTTATAGATTGATGACTGTCTGTGTCTACATAGAGGTAATAGTTTGCAATAGAGCCAGGTTTTAACAGTAATTCTTGGGAACGCCCTTTTGCAAGGTTAACATGGCTTTTGTTACCACATCTCACAGTGAGAATCTTAGAACAGAAGCAACAGCGTGCATCCAGATTGATGTAATACAATGCAGTCAATCTTAAAGAGGAAGCCAAGTGTGGCATAACCGATAATTTAATATTTTCTCTAGAAAGACGAGGCTACAGAAGCTGATTTGGCAGCAGTAGTGCCATTTCCTACAAATGAATATGCACTAAGAACCTTATGCTTTCTATAAACAGGCCAGGAATTGGTGTGTATGTCTCATTTAGGGTGCAACTCAAAGAGAGATATTTTTATTTACATTTCCCCAATGAGGAGTTATTAAAACAGTATTGCATTCTTACCTGAATAATAATAATCTTTTTTTATAAAACGTTTCATTAAGCATTAATTTAGTAAAAAAAAAAAAATGTACCTTAACAGTGAGCTAGATGGTTAAGAATGTACAAACATTTTATAGGTTATTTATAAGCACATTTCCACATAAATATATCAATAGACTTTAATATGGTTAAGTCTATTTCACAATCTTGGTCTATGATTCTATGAAATACTCTAAATACTATACTAGCAATTCCAAGTTTCTAGACTATATTACTGAAACAATCATTAATTTTAGGGGGCAAAATTGTTTTTATTCACAACTCAGTCTTTTCTATGCTCTAATTGGAAATATGCTAGAATAGATTGTCCATCCTTTTTTATAAGACGTGTTTGGACCAATACGAAGGTGTGTTTCTTCAGTGGAAACAATAGCCATTATATTAAGCAGCAATCTTTGTGTAGCAGGCTGTGAACTTATGCTGCTACAAGGTATTGTATTTTATTGAGTATTTTAAGCCGATTTAATACTATTTATAATAAATCTCTCCCTTTTTCAATTTTCAGCAGTGTGTACTACACAAGTGAATAAGTCGAGAAAATCCTTAATTAAAATTTCAGCGTTACTCAGGGTTGTTGTGAATACTGATGTGTATAGATATATGAGAGGAGATTTACGAGGGGAATTTGCTCCCAGGTTACTGAAGCTGAGAAGTTCCATACAGGCCACCTGTGAACGGGAAGACCAGGGAAGTCAGGAGCACCGCTCTACACAAGTTCAAGGACTTGAGAATCTGGGAAGCAGATGGGGTAGCTCTCAGAAAGACACCAAAAAAGGTTTCCCCCTGAGAAACCTGGGGGCTGTTGGTGCAACTTTCGGAGTTCAAAAGCTAGAAAATCTGGAGATATAATATCCAGGTGCTGGAGAAGATGGTGTCCTGATTTCAGAAGGGGAGAGAATAATTCTTTCCTTTGCCTTTTGCAAAGTGTGGGCCCTCAATAGAATAGATGGTGCCCACCGACATTAAGAGAACATTCAACTGAGGACGTGTGTGTGTGTGTGTGTGTGTGTGTGTGTGTGTGTGTGTGTGTTTTCTCATATTGACCTCTATGTCTTTTTTTTTTTTTTTTTTTTTCCTAATGCTATTTTCAGTTTTGTAACTCCAGGTCCCGGGAATAATGAATGGTTAAAAATGCAGTTATTACTTGGTAATTCCTTCCTGCTATGTCAAGCTCAGGGGTTATTTATAGAGTTATGAGTGATCTGAGTTTGGAACGTACCAGTTCTTAAATTAAGAAAATCTAATTAGATATAATACTTAAAAATTGGTGGGAAAAAAATACCAGAAGTTCTCATACAATCTTGATAGCAATAAAAAGTGAGATTATTTTCCAAGTTCAATCTAACAACATCATTCAAAACCATTGGTTCATGTATTCCACTAGCAGCAATTTAACCTAATTATTTATTGACATATTTCCACAAAGATGTATTCTGAAATATTGTTGTATAGTTAAAACAAATGAGAAACTATTTGACTCAGTGGTAGAATAGGTAAAATAAAATCCACTAACATGGGGATGAGTTATTCATAATGCCAGATAAGTGTTCATAATGGATATACTATTATGTGTAATAAATATCTTATTATGCAAAAAGAGAAGTGCTTAAGAATATATTTGGGCAATTTCTGACTATTTCAAAAAGAGATAAAACCATGTCTACATTTCAATTGTTGCAGAGTCAGAATAAGAAATAAAAACTTCAACTACTTATTTTAAAACTTTTGATTTTTTTTTTTTGTACTACATGTACTTGTTACACTTATAATTTAAATTAAAGAAATTGAGATCTCAAATAATTATGCCAGTTTTAATGAATCTCCATGCAAGTCTCAATGATAAACACCTGAAATTCAGACTATTCAAAGTCTCCAATTGTTTGAAAGGGTCATTCAAACTCTGATAGTAATTTGTTTTTCTGCCATTTTAAAGCAATGCTATACGAATTTTGAGAATGCCTAATTAGGTGAAAGTAAAGAAATTACTTTTGTTCAGCACCTGTGGTTCAAATGAGTAGGGTTCAGGCCCAAAAACTGCTTTAAAAAAAAAAAAAAAAAAGAAATTATTGTTTAGGTTAACTTGATAACAATGACAAGATTTAAATTTACAGCAAACTATGCACTACAAAATTATATATTTTACTTGGGAACTAAGGCTACTATAACTTAATTTAAAAAGCACTCTGCTACCTTATCACTTTGTTAACACTTAATTCTAATCACAGGAAATGTTTACAAAAAATAATCTCCTATTTTTAAGCTTCATCATTTCCATTAATATTTAAAGTTTCCAATAATAGGGGTTTCCTTTTTTTTTTTTTTATCTATTTACCACTCTCCTCCTAAATAATTAGAATGTCAAGGGGAAATAATTTATTTAGATTATTTTGCCTCATTCCACAAATATAAATGTTGCTTGTACAAATGCAACCGATCCACCTGTTTCCTGTTTGTGTGCATCCAAAAATGATCACATTGACTGAGTCAACATAATACACTAATGATACCAAGTGCATGGCTATTCATTACCACATTTTGGGGATCACAAATAATTCTAATAAAACATTCATCATCATTTATAAAAAAAATTATAGCCAGAATAGGAAACATGTTACTTTATATCAGGTTTCTTTCTGCTAGAGACAAATAGGATTATTTAATCTGTGCTGAGAAATTACATACTAATCCTCAGATCTAATTTCAGTGACCCAGACGATTGAGAAATCATGACTCAGGGATTTAGAAACTAATAGAGAATCACTGTGAATTGTATATGGCCCTTGCTGTTTTATGCTACAGAAATTATCTAATAAAATCTTTGTTTTCTTGTTTGATTATCTCAACTGTAATATTTAAGAGGAACACATAACTAGATATTTTAATAATGGGATAGAACAGCTATAAAAATAAACAAATCCAATAGAAGTACAAATAGTGACAAATATGTGTTATCTGGATATACATATAAATAACTAGAATTTGAATTTAATAAAGCTTTTCCATACTATTATTTATGCCATATGTGAAAAATAAACGTAGCTTAATTGGAATACTTCTACTGGTATATAAGTGCAATGTAGGATATAGAAATCCAGAAATAATTACAAAGTCCTCCCAGTTTGACAAGGGAATAAAGAAGATCACATCAACACAATCTTGAACACATTTATAATTTGTTCATAGGGAACTATTTATCATTTTAGTTTTCAATTTTGCTATCCACTTACAAGCTAAATGTCATAATCAAAGTTGTCCAGTTCACTTAGTGAGCCACAAATTGAATTTGACCTTCTAATTAAAATCTTTTCAAGTTAATGTAGATTAAAATGAGTGGGTATAAAAAGTATTATTTAAATATACAATAAGTATCAAAATATTTACCTGCAAATTCAAATGGATTTAAGGCACTAGATTAATAAAACATAATTTCTTTATATTTTATCATTTTTAATCTAGTGAGGAAAGAAAAAGAAGGAAGGCTTTTTAAAAAGATTTTATTTTTCTATTAAGAAAAACTTGTGATATTTTTTAAATGTCTAACTTGCTCTAATCTGCTAACTAATAAGCAGTCTCAAATTGATAAGACAGGAGGAACTCAAAAATTGTGAAATGACAAACCTACCCAATACCAAAAATCCTTATAGAGAATAAGCTATGTGAGCTTTGCTCAGAAAGACAGCTGTGAAATTTACAAATTGGAATTTGAAATCTTTGGCGGTGAGGCATCTATGTTTATTCCAATTCAGTAAAACTGAACAATGCAAAATGCTGGCAGTGCGGGGAGACTCATGATGTCAGTAGACAGAGGTGGTAGGTAGATAGGATGAGGAAAACATGGTTAATAATAATAAGGCAAAAGAGGAGAGGTATGGCATGAGTTTAAAAATCTAGGTCCCCACCCTCTTACGGGATTTTATGAAGTCCAAGAGTACCGGTAATTACTTATCCAAACAAATTCCTCCCACAATGAATACTTCATTTCTAAATACATGTAGCTTATTGTGAAAACAATATAAAGCATTTATCATCTTAGTGAAGTCTATTACTTCGTTTTAAAACTGTTCACATTTATTTTCTTTTGAGTGAACATGAGATAAAAAACCTAAGCTTCATACACTGCCTCCTACATGTCAATCTTGGAAGCTTTCAGATGCTATATCACTCCATCCCCTTCATCAGGCCACAAGACAAAGATTCATATCCTCACACCATGATTTTTTTCATTTGATGATGAAAATCCCTTGCCAAGGGAATACTTCTAAGAACTTGGTATGTGAATGCAATTCTATCTAACTCATGTCTCTTACTAACAACATGTCATAAAAAGCTTTTATAGTTGATCTTCTCTGATTTACCAGTTTGAATCAGATTCATGTTAATATTTCTTTCTACACATCGATGTGAATTTGCAATTTAGTACAAATTTTGTAGGGAGGAACCAGCCTAGATCCCCCTATGGGTCTCCTTTCTTGTGGCCTGCTGGGGTGAGCGATTGATGCAGGATTATTAGGAAAATTATGGAGAATTAACAGACAAAGAGAGAGTTTTAAGAGCAGGAAGGCAGCATACCCTTCTTCATGAGGCTTCCGGTATGCTGCCTCAAGAATCAGGCCAGCTCTGTATTTATTTCACACGTCAGTGTTCTAATCATAAATCTCACCAAGGCAAGGCAAACAATCAGGTCATGGTTCTTGCTGCGCTTGTATTTCTATTAACTAAACTAATTCTATAACTAATTACGTTAATCATAAGGATTTACTTGCTACTTTTTATTGTTTTAAGGTATTTATGATCTTAACACAGAGTCTTGACAAGGTAAACAGTTAAAGCCTGAGTCAAGGAACAAACCCTAGCTGACCCACAGTCACACATCACAGACATGATGTTTTAATACTCTGACAGCCTTGTGTCCAGACAGATGGAGTCCTCTGGCCAAACTAAGATGACAGAAGGAAAGAGATTTCTTCTGCTTATCTGGTCTGGAGCAAATCTTCCTGTGTTGAACGAGGTTTAAAGATTCCACATTCTTTACTCCCAAAAAGCACTCTCCCGAGACACTAGCCCCACCCTGGCAGAGAATGGCCTCAAAGCCTGTAGCCCATGGCTGGGGAGCAGCTGTGGGAGGATGGAGATACTCAACACTCCGGGCTTCCGAATATTAAAGTGACACAGTCTCGCACTTTGCGCTCAAAGGCAGGAAAGTTACCCTAAATCAATATTTCCTGTTACTGTTTTTCCTTTTGTCTGTACTCTGCAATCCTATTCCTAATTTAATTTCTAATCTAGTTACAACTAGTAATTGAATATTGCTTTCAAGTTTATAAAATGATTATTACTAGTAATGCAAGCACATCCAGATATGATTCTTCCTTTAAGTTATTCCCACATGCACTCTTCAATATTTAAATTCAACACACACATGAATATGTTGTACCATATATAAAGACACATATTACGAATGTGTCAGATTCAGACCAACTGACTCTTGTAAGGAACATGCTCTGTTTTCTGTTTTGAAAGGATAATTTTACATAGTAATTGTGTTATTTGGCTAGTCATATTTAATGGATAAAACTGAATATAATTGTATTTGTGATTTTTCTATTTTGAGTGGTCATGCTATAATAATTCAATGTATTACAATTAGTAACATTAATTATGATAGTCTTTAATTTTCAATGTGTTTTCAGGGCAGGGTTCTATTTTAATTTCACAAATGAGGTAAATCAAACCCAAAGGTCAAGTTTTAAGTTACATAAGCATCAGATGAAATTCTATATTCAAGGGTCCAAACTTCTCACTACTTGCCCACTATTCCATAACTCAAAGGTCATTTTTAAAGGTATATATTGTGTGATACTCAAGGCAAAAATTATTTTATTTTTACCTGACTTTGAAGTATTTTGTTCAGAGTGTTCACTTAGGGACCAGATTTTGAACATATGTCAGCATAAAAGATGATGATGACATACAGGATTATGATAGATTGTCTACATATTTGATCCTAATATAGGTTTCAAACAAACTCATTTTCCTGCTATTATATTTAGGGAATTGTTTAAACCGCTTGCAGTGTGAGTTAGCTTTGTTACCAGCTGTCTTTCTAGTTGTTGATAAAGATAAATCACTCTCAGGTGTTTATTATGTCTTTGTGTTAGGAACATTCCAAATCCACACTTTTATTTTAAAAGAACATTTAAAAGATCATTTCATTCTTTCCTTTCACACCTTTTCTTTCTTTCCACAACTTAGGCCTCCTCTGCAACCAAACACCTCTTAGACCTGTCATCATGAGTCATAATTAGCTGTAAAACACTTTAATGCACTGCTGTCTTATGTTATCTTATATAAAATTTTATGGAATAAGTACCTTTCATTTTATTGACATTTCAAACCGTCATTTATGTTTTCAACACTCAAACTTTTGCTCCACAAACCTACTATGTTTCTTCCCTTCTTTTACGCTTGTTCTGTTCAACCTTAGATCATGCCCGTCTGGCTCAGATTGGATCCAGTACAGTAATGCCTTTGCTTGTCTTCTTTCCATGTATTTTAATAGGACAATATTTGACACAATGGTATCATTTATGACATAATAATAAACACTGTAATTAACTCTTCTTTCTACGTCAGCTGTTCTAAAGTCATCAATATAGCACAGGAGCACAGTCACACTTCTTTCTTTATCATTACTCTCCTCAGTCTGAACTGATTGTTAATCTCTTCCTAAGCATTTTAGGAGCTAAACAGGTACTTAACCTGACATTTTCATTCATCTTCATTAATAAATCCAAGTATTCTGGTTGATTTACTTTGTTATAATTTATTTTTCTTAAACACATTCAAAAATATATACGTTGTTAACTTTTCGACAAATTGAGAAAAAATTCATCTAGGTAGATGTCAGGGCACTCCACGGTCTAACTTAATTGTCTGTGGTATTTTAAAGTGATTCTTAATCTTGACGATATAGAATGCATTCTTCTCTGTACACTATTATGCTATTTTATGCTCTATGGAATTTGTTGCTTAATATAATTGTACTATGAGAAAATGCATGTTCTGATAGTCTCACGTACATTATTCTATCTCCATATTCGTCATGTGTTATTAAAGTTTGATGTCACGCTGTTCTATCACTGGATATGTCACCATATTTAAATGCATCCTTCAATAACCTAATCATTGGCAAAAGACATAATTTCAAATTATTAGATCATTGTTATTGTATTGTCATTACTGTTATTTTAATATTGATAATGTATTACAAACCTACAATGTGAAAACTGCAACACAATCTTATAATTGATTATTGTTACTGCACTGTGAAAAAGGCATTTAAAGTAATACAAAGTAAAACATCTGAAGCTTATAGAGTCAAGGTAAATTAAGCTAAGTTTCAGATTCATTCCTCAGATCCAATTTTATGTTCTACTGAACTTTACTCTTGAATGTGATACTATGATAACCATGAGGCTGAGTGATAAAAACCAAGTTTCACTAAAACAATTTGTGTATGGATTATGTGTACCAAAACAAATGAAGGATTTCCAATATATAAATAAAAAGTCTAAATATACAAAATATTGCCTCAGTCTAAATCTCTTTGTAATGTTACCTACTTTCTTGCCACTGCCATTTATATCTCCCTGGTCAAGCAATTCAACTCACTGTCATCTGTTGTTGCAGTCGTCCTTCCTAAAATATCATCATGATAAAAAATGATTGATTCAGACAAAAATAATACTTGGCACACATAAAGCCACGTGTCTAGCAAATCCTTTACGTCTAGCAATAAATTGTGTTTAATGTTCCAAATTATCCATTTTAGTAATGATATCTAAACCTATTAACAAGATTTTTAAACATCCAAACTAATTAAGTTATTGTTTCAAATAAATGACATTCTTAAACTGAGTGAATTTCCATGAATTTAAAAAATATATAAAGCTGGGTTTTGTCCCCAATCTCAATTGATTTAGAAAATTTTCAATTACCTTGGAATTTTTCTGATACCATCCCTTCTACATTCCCTTTGAGAGGCATAGTCCAGTGGGTTAATGGCAATTTCTGACTTTTTCCAATGTTTTCATTGTTCTATTAAGCAGGATTATTTTGAATACCCTGTGGATCCTGTGAAAATGGACCCTCTACTAAACTTCGTTTTCCCTAGTCACAGTTTTGCGATCAAAATATACCGTATATACTCGAGCATAAGCCGAGTTTTTTCGGCACAAAATTTGTGCCGAAAAACCCGAACTCGGCATAAATTTTGTGCTGAAAAAACTCGGCTTATACTCGAGTATATACAGTATATTATGCATGATTGATTTTCTGCTGATATACCACATGCCCCTGGTTAGTGGTGATAGCTAAGACTCAACAAGAGGGGAAACACATCCATAGTTAGAGTAGAAACAATTGAAAGGACAAGATAATATTGTCACATATTTTGTACCTCGTTTTGTAAGATTCCACAAAATAATGTTAATGTTTTACAAATCAAATAATTTCTGAAAGAAAAAAAAAATCTCTTCAACCATTTCACAATCATTAACCATTTTTTTTTTCCTTTTTCTTTTGTTCTATAGGCCAAGTTTTCATTTGGAATCATTTCTTTTCAGCTTGTATAGCTTCATCCTTTCATATGAAATGTAATTTTGTTAAAGAGATGGGGAAAATAAATTTTAAACTTTAAACTTTTTTTAATGTTTAAAACACTTCATTTCTTTTCCATCTTTGACTCAATCCCATTGTTGAGGCTAGAAAGTTATTCACCATGTAATACATTTATTATTATCTGAGTCCTATAAATATTTATTTTTTGCATTTGAATTTTGTCATTTTGACTGTGGATTGGGTATTAGTGATTTAATTTTTTTTAATTTATTTTCTTTGAGTGAGAATTTTTGAATTACATATTAATAATCCCTTGTATGTAAGCAGCACTGTAATCTACACTGTATGACTACCTGCTATTTGACTTTTGGGCTAATGAGAATAATATATATTCCTTTCCTTTGGGGTGGTATGTTCTGTATATGTCTATTAAACACAGTTGTTCTAGAATTGTGTTTCAATCTCTTGTATCTTAGTTTCTGTTCAGAGGCTCTTTCTAGCTCTGTAAGAGGGATGTTAAAGTCCCCTGTTATTCTGGTGTTATAAGTTACCATATTTCTCACATCATTTAAGGTCTGTTTCATAAATCTGGCAATATTTAAGTTGTGTGCAAAAATATTTAAAATTAAAATGTCTTCTCGTTATATGGTTCCCTTGACCAATATGAAGTGTCCATCTTTGTCTTTTTTGACTTTAGTTGCTTTAAATCCACTTGTATCTGAAAATAAGGTTGCAAACTCTCATTTCTTCTTGATTTCCATTTGCCTGATGTACTGTTTTCTATCCCTTCACCCTGAGTCTTGTTTCATCCTTTGAGGTTAGATGTGTTTCTTGTATGCAACATATGGATCAATTGTTGTTATTCAATCAACCAGTCTGTGCCTCTTCAGTGGGGATTTCAAGCCATTAACATTTACTGAGAGATTTGATAAATGTGGTAGAGTTAAATTCGTCTTATTTTGTGAATGTCTTTTGCTTAATTTTATCCTTTGCATCATTGTGGAATCTGAGATTTGTCATTTAGTTTCTGGGTGCTTACATTGCAGATGATCCATTGTGATGGTTAGTGTAGAGAATAAGTCTGAGTATTCTCTGTAGAGCTGGACTTGTGGCAAAATTACTCAAAGTTTGCATATCAGTAAATGATTTGATTTCATCCATTTTAAAGCTTAGCTTAGCAGGATATAGAATTTTGGACTAAAATTGTTTTGTTTAAGAATGTTAATATTAGATGACCATTATCTTCTGGCTTGAAAAATTTCAGTTGAGAAGTCTGCTGTCACCTGATGAATCTACCCCTGTAGGTCAGTCGGTACTTACTCCTGGCTGCTTGCAGAAGTGTCTTGACTTTGGACAGGTTCATTATGATTTGTCTTGCAAAGCTCTGTTTGAGTTGACATGACCTGGGTTTTGATATCCCTCTGAAAGGAATGTGTCAGAATCTTTGGTGATACTTGCAAAATGTTTATTTATAGTATCCTCCAGTATGACTTCCATTCCTTTGGGGGGGGTTCTTCTTCCCCTTCTGGGATACATATAATTCATATGTTTGAACACTTGGTGAAGTTCCACAATTCTCTGAGGAACTGTTCTGCTTTCTCTCTCTTCTATTCTGTCTCTTTAACTGCCTGTGTTAGCTCCAGAGACTTGTCCTCAAGTTCTGAGATTCTTTCTTCTCCATGTCTAGTCTGCTATTGAGACTTTCTACTGCATTCTTGATTGACTCCTTCAGTCTCTTAAGCTCTGCCATATCCTTTCTATATTCTTTACATCTTTCATCCATTTTTATTCTTTTTTTCCACTTTCTCATTAATTCCCTTTATTACCTTTGCCACACATATGGTGGTGTTTGGCAGGGTGCTTTAATCCACACCCACAACACCAGAACTTTGGGTGCTGAGCTGAATGGGTCCTCCTGATCTTCTTGCTCCCAACCAGGCCTGATCACTTTGCCAGCACTCAGCACCCACAGGATTAGGATCCCAAAGTTTTCACCAGATCTCTCAGGTGCCATGTCTTGACCTTTCAAACAGTTTCCCCAATAAAAAAGTGGTTTTTTTCCCTGGGGGGGGGTGGGCAAACAGCTCACCCCAAAGATGGCTGCCTGAGCTCAGCCGTGCCAGAGCCAGCTGTGCACTAGGATCCTGGAGACTGTTTCTCCCGTGTGGCTTTCCCACAATGGCAGCCTGTCCATAACTAAGCTGATGGAAGCTTCACTCCACCCAGCACTCAATCTCAGCTACCTGAAGCTGCTTGAGTGCTCTTGCTCATCCAGGCCCCTCAAAAGCAGTCCAAGGAGCAGGCCAGTCCAACAACAAAACCTATGAAAGGTTATCAAACCCATGGCATGTTGCAAAGAAATATTTCATGGAGACTAGAGTCAATCAATCATACAAACTTACTTGTTTTCTTATGTAACGAAATTGCCAGAACCACAACTGTGGTTGGTGAGTGGCCATCAGCACTTCAGCATTGATATTAGACCCCCAGCAGTAAAAAGATGATGATTTGCTGAAGGTTCAGATGATTGTTCATGGTTTTTAGCAATAAAGTATTTTTAATTAATGTATAGACATTTTACAAACATGCTATTAAACCAATTCATAGACTACAGTATAGTATAAGCATATCTTGTATATGCACTGAAAAACCAAAAACTCCACATGACTTGCCTTATTGTGATACTTGCTTTATTGCAGTGAACTGAAACCACAATTGCAATATCTCTAAGATATGTCTGTATTAAAATTCTGCATTCTGTTCTATTGCCAATTATATTGAAAATATAGCCCATATTAACAAGGGACATGTAAGTTATGGCAATCTCATCAAACCCAATTCATTTCGTGTTCTAAGCTTGATTCAAAACAAGTTTTATTTATTCTGCAACATAGTATGTGATAAATTTGTATCTGCCTCAATGTTAGAGTTCATTATATTTAATTTTCCATTTATATTATGTACTTCAATAAGACTAGAAACTTACATATTTATTTACTTTTATGAGATGAGAAGTATATTCTGTTTCTCTTTAAATTTCCATTGTATAAATTGAAACAAAATTTGCTACAACAACAATAGCTATGAGATGTTACATAAATAAAAAAATATGAACCAATAAACGTCTAATGACTTTCACCATATATCATATATTCCCAAATGCATTATTAAACAATGTGTTCATTTAGCTGAATATTAGTCCAGAAATGTTAATACCTTCCTAAAGATAATACTGTGTGTTACTTAGTTTTGTAAAAAATTTGCACTATCAATTGGAAGCTGAGGTTGCCTTTAAAGATAATTCTTTAAATGTCTGTGAATAGTGAAAAAAATGCCCTATTATTATGTACATTAAATTCTAGACATATGAGAGAAAGCTGAAAGAACATAAAACCTGTGTCTTCATTACATTTATTATGTAGAGGTAGAAAACCAAATATATTAGAAATTAAGAAAGCTTACTTTCTTTTTAAAATCAACAATAGTTAAATGTTTATTGACCAGCTATCACATATCAGGCATAGTTTTCAATTCTTGTTCATTTTACGACTTCCCTGCCCAGAATCCTACCATTTGCTGAGAGCACAACTTTTCCCTTTGAAGAAGTGGTGCCCCATGAATGCACTGCTCTCAATTGAGTTCTGTGGACGTGGGCTCCTTTGTTTCTTGAGATTAGTTCACAAATCTCCCCTCCAATGGCTCCAAGCAACAAAATCAAGCCCTAAGGGGCAGGATCTGGCCTGTGGGACTGCTGCCTTGAGTAACTGCCCCCTCTGGGAAGAAGGATAAGGGTGGGCCCATCTTGCTGCTGCCCCACTATAATCCTACCCCAAGCAACGACCACACCTGGAAGGAGGAGGAAGCTCCCTGGGCCAGCCAGGTTAGGCATAACAGGATCTTGAAAGTGACTGGGAGTAGAGTAACCTAAAGCTAATTATCATATCAAAGTTGTTCCATGGTAATACCTGAACCATGAGGAAGGGACGTTTCAGACAGCATCAAACAACAGGACCCAGGACCTTTACCAAAGCCTTTTTTTGTTGCATCAAGGAACCCATTTTTTGGCAAACATGTTTTGCTCTGCAAACCTATGTTTCTATTTTTCTTAGTGAACTTTGTTTCACACTTTCTTTGCTTTTGGTGGGTCTGGTCATTCTTTGGGCAAGAGCACACCAAGAACCGAAACTATTTGAGCTTCTCACTATAGAAGCCCCATTGTGGTGGTTGCACCAATAAGGTGTGAAGCATCAGCTCCTGTGAGCCCTGCCTCGACTGTCTCATTAACAGCCCTGGGCAGGGGAAAGGAAGGAGAAGAAGAGAGTCTGAATGGAGAAAAGGCAGTACTCCAGCTGTGTCTGTCTCTTTTTCTGGAAGGCAGCTCATTTGGAATGTACAGAGTCTGGGGTCACACAGATCCCCTGAAACGCACCAGCCTCTATGGGGCCAAGAAGGGAAATGTGTGTGGGAATAAGCAAGATGAAAACTGAGGGTCTGAATCCCCTTGGGGAGGACAAAGGTGCACAGTCTTTGAAGAAGCATTATGGTGCCTGCCATCTTGGTTTGGGTCTGTGGTGACAAAACACACCCTAAGTGGGCTTGCACACTGAGGCTTTTATCCTCAAGAACTCCCAGGTTACTGAAGGTAGCAGCTTTTCAGTTTATGAGGATAGAAAGGCTCTCTAGCAGCTTGGAAGCCTGCTGACAGCCAGAGAGGTGAGGGAGAAAGAAACCATTTCACTTCACCTTTATACAGGACTGCAGGCCTCTGCTTATTTTGATCTCCTTCTTGTTCTGCTCCACAATTTAGTCCCATGGAAAACCTTGTAGCTTATGGCCCTTTTCTTTTAGAATTACAACAGATCTATAATTGTTTGTTTGTTTTTCATCTAAATTGTTCCCTTCTTTCTGAGACAATCTGGCAGCTGGTGTCACTTGGTCAGCATCTTCTTAAATAATTAATTTCAAAATATTAATTTTCACATGCTGACAAGGAGGTCCCTGGATTTCATATTTACATTTAGACAAAAAAGGTATTTCAAGCCAGGATGTTTCTAATAATGATCCCTGCAATACTATGGTATACATCTTTGGCTTCTCCTTGGTTTTGATGCTCATTGTGATGACTTCACACAAATTGTTGTGTTGTATAACCTTCTTTACACACACTCCTAACATGACCCCTGCTATCTAGTATGCTTTGCTAAAGGAGATATTGTCTCTGTATTCCCAAAGAGCATAGTTACCTGTGGAATAGAGTACATGGATGACAAATTCTCTGAGCTTTGTATTCTTTCTTTTCTATGATAGCAATCCTTATATTTATTTCCTTACTATTTTCCATGAATTTTTCCAAGTTTTAGGAGCAATTATAGCAGAATGATCACACCATTTCTTAGGGATCTTGCTAATGAGTTAAATTCTGAACCTGAGAATACAGCCACCATGTCAATAAAGTCTCCAGTGTCTAATCCTATGTTTTATTCTTTTTTATCCGTATTTCTCATTATTGAGTTCCATTTGCATTGATACTGATCTTGCAGCTACATCAAGGGGTATTCTCTTTCCAACCATAGTTGGTCTGGCACATAACTGGCTGAATTATGATATGACTTCTCTCTACTTACTTGTCTATGGCTTAGGTGGGGAGAAAGGGACACATCCCTAAAGGATGTGGCTTTTTTATTAGGAGATATCTTTCTGCTTTAGCTTACATCAAGAAGGTCTTGCCTTTTATAATACTTAGAAGGAAAGGTCACTTATACAGGCATGAAAAATCAGGAAACTTATTGAAATTGTTTTAATTGTGTCATCCTATATGTTCTCATCTCATGTTTATGGTTTTACTCTTCGAAAGCCATAGCCTTGCATTTGGCACAGGTACCTTGGCTCGTTTGAAAACTAAACTTCTTTAGAGCTTTGTTATTCTGATCAAGTCCTAATATGGGTACCAAGATTTCTCTGCATTTTGACTTTGGGAAATGAGACACTTCCCACACTTTTCACATGCTGACAAGGAGGTCCCTGGATTTCATATTTACTTTTATCAATAACTAATCAACCTCACCCTTTAATTTTTTTTTTTCTCCAGAATATCAGTTTCCCTAAGCAACAGCCATGCAATTCCACTGGGCATATAATTACTATTTTCTTCACACTTCTAAATACATTGGTACAGAATTATTACTAGTTTATCACTAATAATTTCACTGCCTTGAGAGTTTTAATAATTGCACTTTTTTTTTAATACCAGAGACTATCTATGGTTCACTAACTATAAGACATATAGTCCTTATCTTACCAAACAACAGGGGACCCACATCCAAAATGCCTTATTAATATCTGCTTCTCTGGGTACTAACATTTGGAGTTTGGAGTTTTCTCAGAAGGAAGATTCTATAATAGTAAGCAGAAAGTTCACTGCACTTTATATCTTGGAGTAAAATATAAAATTAGACACTTTAGATTTTATTGGAGTGGAGGTTCTAACCCATCTCTGCTGGAAGAAAAGAAAGCAAAATTGTTAGAAGGAGACATAGGGCTGAAATGTAGTCACAAGTCCTGAGCCAGAGCAAAGGGAGTTCTGAGGCTCAGATGGTGCTGCACACTTACTCCAGGTTGGGGCCCTAGGATCAGGCATGAAATAGGCATTTGATTTGGGCTGCCCATGGCAAAGGGTCATAAAATATGTGTCAAACAGCTCTTTTCAGATGTCGGGAATATCATAGGAGGTTTAACAGAGGAGGAATGGCAGTCCGAGGGGCACTAGGTAGTTGTGGCATAAGTCATTCCATTCTAAAGGAGAGTGGCTGACAAAACAGAGGGTCTACACCACTAAATATCCTTTAGGTATTAAAAAAAAAACAACTGGATCCATTACTAAACACTCTTCTAAAAGGAAAATATGAATCCGCATGAAAATATTTCAATTATTCAAAAAATCAAGGAATAAATAATCTTAATATTTTGCACATTTTCAGAGAATAAGTGAAATTAATACTCAGATATTTTATGAGGTCTGAGTAACATTGGTCCCAAAAATGTATAGGGAACCTAGAACAAATAATTTTTCAAATTTTGTCATGAAATAAATACAATAATCTCAAACAAGAATTTAGTGGCACAAAACCAACAATCTGCTACATATAAACACGGCAATACAGCATGAACAACAGAGGTTATTTTGTAAGTGCAAAACATGTTAAAGCATTTATTCTAGAAAGTAAAGTATTTAAAAAGCATAACACTTGGGCAGGCTGTGACCAAGTCATGAAGAAGGATGAGATTGGCATTTAAATACTAATGAACAGTTCAGATTTTTAATAGATCTATTTGTGCAAACATTAAATAAAGCTTAATCAGACAGATTTCTGCTTTGAGCTGTCATATTATACCGTCACCAGGTTTACTTTCCATGCATAAACAAGAAAATTGCAATACAATTACAATAAATTAAATAAACAAACAAAAAAAAACACTCTAATATACTTAACTTCTAAAAATTTTCTTTTATATTCAGTATACTTTTCCTATGTGTCACTTAATATTTAACCTGGGTCAAATGAGATTATAATAGTTATAAAATACTCAATAGTTTTATAAACATACTTAATAATTTCAAATACATAAAAAAGTAGAAAAACTAATTTTAAAACTAATTACAAGAATACTTGTATGTATTATGTGCTTCTTAAGGTGTGTCTCATTCCAAGTTTGACATCATGTAATTATTAGTTTTATTCCTTTATATACCATGCATTTGTATTTATTGTGGCCACATGGGGAGCTATCAAGGCGTCAAGTGTTAGCAAACTGAGCAATATTTGGATAGCTTAAAGAGTTTTTCTCAGTTCAGTGATAAGAAAGAGAAACCTAAAGCAGGGTATATGATAAACATACACATTTGGTATAAAGTAGGCTAGAGGAAAAGGAATGCCTGGGGTGGAAAGTTTCACTGTGTCTTCAGTAGCCTGAGGGCCCTGATGCCTAAGACAGAAAAATCGAAGGAGATACCAGGGTACTAAAAAGTTTGCTCCACTTCGTATTTTCTTCAGAAAATGTTTTATTTATTTTTTATTTTACAAAATCAGCAATTCTTATTTTAAGCAATTTTAATGTTCTTAATTATATAGCTCCAAGTATCCAAAAAACTAGTGTTAGAGAAACAGAACAAACACTGGTGGACCCCACTTGGTATAAACACTAACATTTCTTAAAAACAAACTTGAAGTTCCCGAGTTGGTGTCTGCCTCATAGTATCGGTATACCAAATAGCACATATGATAATTTTTTCATAACTATAATATGAGTTGTGTCCTTTGTTAGGTTATATGTTTAGATAAGTTGTTTAGTTTATCTATTAGAAAATTAAATTAAAATTTTAATAAAATACGCACTATTATTAATAAAATAATGCATTGAAATGTGTGAGGGTTAATCAATTTTAACACCATGTTGCTCATGGAGCATATATTAAAGATTTTCATCCTGTTTTAATCTTTTACTGTCTTCTATCCAGTTTTCCCAGAACCATTCATTGAGTAAGGATTCTTTTCCTAGGTGTATGTCACTGTCTGCTTTATCAAAGATCAGATGTCAATATGAGGATGATTTTTCTATTTGGGTTCTTTGTCCTGATCCATTAGTCATATAACCCTGTTCCTGTGTCAGCACCATAATGTTTCGGTTATGATAGCCTTATAGTATAGCTTGTAGTTGGGTAAATTGAAGCCTTTCAATATATTCCTTTGGGTTCCATATGGTGGAACCATTCTGGTTCTGTTGGAGCATCTAATTATTTTTCCAATCTGTGAAAAATCTGTTGGTATTTTTATAGGGAGTGAATTGAATCTGTAAATCACTTTGGGTAGTATAACCATTTAAACAACTGCGATTCTCCTGATCCATGAGTATGATATGTTTTTCCATTTGGTTACATCGTCTGTGATTTCCTTCTTCAGTATTCATTAGCTCCCTCTGTAGAGATCTTTAACCTCCTTGGTTAAATATATTCATAGGTATTTTATTTTCTTTGTTGCTATTGTTAAAGATCTTGAGTCTTTGATTTAATTCTCAGCTTGGTTGTTTTGGTATATAGGAATGCTAATGATAGGTGCACACTGATTTTGTATTCTGAGGCTCTGCTGAGCTTATTTATCAATTCTAAGAGGGATCTTTGGGATTTTCTAGATACAAGATCATATCATCATTTGTCTGAGCTCCTCTTGTCCAATGTTAGTATTTTTCCCTTGCCTGATTGCTCTGGCTTGGATTTATATCACTATGTTGAGTGAATGTGGTGAAAGAAGGCAACCTTGCATAGTTCCATTCCCAAGTGGAAATTATCCATTTTTTCCCATTCATTATGATATTGGTTATAAAAGCCATATATGGCTTTTATAATTTTAAGACATGTTTCATCTATACTTATTTTGTAAAGAGTTCCTATCATAAAAGGGTTCTGAATTTTGTCCAATTCTTTTTCTAGGTCTATTGAAAGAATCATATGGTCAACATTTTTCTTTTAATTTATGTGGTAAATCATATTTATAGACTTGTGTGTGTTCTCAACACTCACAAAAATCAATCCATGATGGATAAAAGATTTAAATATAAGACATTAAACTATATCAATTCTAGTAAAAAAGTGGAAAAACTCTTATAGACAATGGCCTAGGAAAATAATCTATAAAGAAAATTCAAAATATTCATGGCAACAGCAAAAATAAACAAATGGGACTTGATCAAATTAAAAATGTTCTGCACAGCCACAGAAACAATGAATAGAGTGAATAGACAACCTACAGAATGAGAGCATATATTTGCATGTCAAAATAAAAAAAGGGGGGGGGCTAATAACCAGAATCTACAAAGAACTAAGATCAATCCTTAAGAAACAAAAAATCAACTAATCTCATTACAAAGTGGGCAAAAAACATGAATACAAACTTCTAAAAAGATGATAGACTAATAACCAACAAACATATGAACAATGCATGTCTATAATCATCAGGGATATGAAAATCAAAACTACAATGAAACATTACCTCATTCTAGTTAGAATAGCTTCTATCAAAAAATTTCAAAACAACAAATGCTGACATGGATACAGAGAGATAGGAACACTTATACACTGTTGGTGGGACTGTAAACTAGTCCAACCTCAAAGGAAAATAATACAGAGATTCCTTGAAAAACTAAAAGTAGACCTGCCATCTTATCTACCAATCCTGCTACTGGGGATCTGTCATAAGCATCTTTTTTCTTGAGAGTAGTGTGTAGCAGCCATGAATTAGGTTTCTGAAGCAGACTGTTCAGTTAGAATCCCAGCTTCACCACACAATCTCTTGGAGACTTTGACAAATTACTCAAACACTTACTGTCTCACTTTCATCAGCTATAAAGTGGGGGCTTAATGCTGTCCTCAGTGAGCCAGAGAATGGTATGTCTTCAGAATCAATTCTATCAATATAGCTTCTGATTCATTTTTATGTTTTGATTGTATTTCTGTGTGATCAACATTCTCACTGTGAGAACCTTTAAATTTAGGATCTTATCATACAGTTCATTAATTTCAGAACTTCAAACATGTTGGATTGTACTATCTCTATAATGTTATTATAAATGATTTGATGTAAGATCTTCTATAACCTACAATATTGCCAATTACATTATTAACAAATAATACAGCATACAAAATAATGTGTTATATAGTAAAAGAGAAGTACAGAGTTCTGTGACCATTCATGAGAAGTGGAAATAATAACAAAATGTGAAGACTCTTTCTATGTAAGGTATCTTTTCTTTTTACTTTTTAAAAATTTTTACTCAACCTCCATGGTATTACAAAGACCTATATTCAAGCAGCATATTTCTTTTTCATATTCAAGCAGCATATTTCTTTTTCATATATTCCAATAAATAAGAGAGGAAAGAACAGTTCCTAACCCATTTGTGGAGCCAGCACTGTCTTGATACTAAAGTCAAATAAAACATAAGATTAGAAAAGTACAAGGCCATATAATTTATTAGTAAAATTTTGGAAAATATTCAACAAAATATTACACACAAAATTCAGCATTATATCAATGGAATGGTATTCCATAACTAAGGATAATTTTTCCAAGGAATGTAAAGGTGGCTACACATAAAAAAATTTGCCATACACATTTATAAAATAAAGAAAAAAACACTTGATTGTTTTGAATTGATACAGATAATGCATTTGACAAAGTCCACATCTTTTCATGATGAAAAGACCAGTAGTAATAGTAATAGAGGTGAACTTCGCCACCCTGCCAAGGACATTTATTAAAACCTTACAGCTAATATCATATTCACTAGTGATAAACTAAAGCTTTTTGCCTAAGAACAAGATCAAAGCAATGGTGTCTACAGTTTCTTGTTCTGTTCAACATTGTACTAGAAGTACAAGCCACAGCAATTAGGCAAAAAAAAAAAAAAAAAAAAAAAAAAGCATTCTAATTGAATAAAAGTATATTTTTATTTGCATATGACATATACTCCTATATAGAAAATTCTAAACTATAATATAAAATTCTGAAGAAAATATTTTAAACAAACCTGTTAATAACAAAATAAACATAATTGTAAGATACAAGTTAACATGCAAAAATTAGTTGTGTTTATATAAACTAAAAACCCATCAGAAAAAGAAATTAAGAGAACATTTTCACTTATAATAGCATAAAAATTTTAAGATACTTATGAATAAATTTAAGCAAGGAGAGTTAAGGCTTGTACACTGAAAACTACAAGGAACAGTTCTGATTTTTTTGCACTCATACGAGACAGCAAATCAACAGATAAATGCGTGTGTTCTGTTTCTCCAACCAGCCAATCCCCCATCTCTCTACCTCCATTCACACCTTCCTATTCCCTGAGACAATGCGATATTGAAGTTAGAACAATTAATAACTTTGCAGTATCCTCTAACAGTTAAAGGGAAAGGAAGAAGTACTTGTCTCTGACTTTAAATAAAAAGCTAGAAATGATTAAGTTTAGGAAAAAGACATGTTGAAAGTTGAGATGGGCCCAAAGTTATATCTCTTACACTGAGCTGGCCAAATTGTGAATGCAACGAAACATTCTTGAAAAAAATTAAAAGTGCTATTCTAGCGAACATGTAACTGATAAGTGGTACAGCCCTATAGCTGATGTGGAAAATGTTTTAGCGGTCTTGAATAGAAAATAAAACAAGCCACAAAATTCCCTTATGCCAGAGCTTACTACAAAGCAAGGTCCTAACTCTCTTCAACTCTGTGAAGGCTGAGAGGTGAGGCAGCTGCAGAAGTTGGAAGCTAAGAGAGGTTGGTTCATGAGGTTAAAGGGAGGAGGTCTTCTCCATAACATGAAAGTACAAGGTGAAGCATCAAGTGCACATAGAGAAGCTGCAACAAGTTATCCAGAAGATCTAGCCAAGGCAATTGATGAAGGTGACTACAAAAAAGAACGTATTTAAGTATAAATGAAAATAGCTGTCTATTGGAAGAAAATGACATCTAGAATTCATAGCTAGAAAGAAGTAAGAAAGATTTGAAAGCTTCAAAAGATCAGCTGATTATGGTTAAATTGAATCCAATATCATTTACCATTCTAATAAATCTAAATCCTTGAGAATTAGGCTAAATCTGCTCTTTTCATGTTATATCGATGAAACACCAAAGCCTGAATGACAGGATATTTGTTTATTGCATGGTTTACTGAATATTTTAAGCCTATTGTTGATGCGGACCCTTCATTTTTTTTTTTTTAATTATAATATCCATAGACAATGAACCAAGTCACACAGAGTTCTGAAAGAGATGTCAAAGAGATTAATATTGTTTTTATGCCTGCCATCAAACATCATTCCTGCTGCCCGTGAATTAAGAAGAAATTTTGATTTTCAAGTCTATGAAATATATTTTCTAAGGCTATATCTGCCACAGATGGTGATTCTTCTGGGGAATCTGAGAAAAGTAAATGGAAAATCTTCTAGAAAGGATACCATTCTAAATGCAGTTAAGAACATTCACAGTTCACTGGACGAAGTAAAATATTGACATTAACAGGAGTTTAGAAGAAGTTGCAGCCCTCCTGGAAGACTTGAGCATTTTGGGATTTCAGTGGAGAAAGTTCCTATAGATGGGGTGGAAGCATGAAAATTACTAGAATTTGAAGTCAAACCTGAAAATGTGACAATAAGTTGCTTCTCCTGGACGAGCAAAGAAAATAGTTTCTGGAGATAGAGTCTGACTCCCGGTAAAGATACTATGAACTATGTTGAAATGACAACAGAGGGTTTATAATACTATACAACAGCTAAGGAAACAGTAGGAGGTTTGAGACGATCTACCCCAACTGTGAAAGAAGTTTTGACTGTGTGTAAAGGGCTCTGGAGCAACATTGCTTGCTAAAGAGAAATCCTTTCTGAAGGGAAAAGTCAATCGACGCAGCGAACTTTATTGTGTTTTATATTAAAAAATCGCTATAGCCATCCCAACCTTCAGCAGCTCCCTCCTTGATTAGTCTGCAGCCATTAACATCAAAGCAAGACCTGCCACTGGCAGGAAGTTTAGAGTTCACAGAAGGGTCAAATAAATTTTAGCATTTTTTATCAATTAAGGATTTTTTAATCCAGTTATGTAGGTTGGATTTTATAGATGTAATGATATTGCGCACTTGGTAGAATCAGTATAGCATGAACATAATTTCAATATGCATGGAAAACAAAATAATCAGTGACTCACTTTATTGTGATGTTTGCTTTATTAAAATTGTCTGAGACTGAGTTAATATCTCTGAGATATCCCTGTATCTGATTATAACATAATAAAGAACATATTAAATAACAAATAAAGTACATATTAGAAAATAATACACAAATATAAATAAAAATAAACATTTAATTGTTTTGCAATTATATGTTAAACACCTTTTGTTTAGGACCTGAAAAATAATACAATGTGCTTTACTGATTAATTGATTTTCAATAAGCAATCCTTTTATTTTTCTCTAGACAATATAAGCAATCAATATAGAAATAATATGACAAGTCTAACTCACTTATTAAAATGCTATATAAGTTAATTGGGGAAAATGTTGTAAAAGGCTACTTATGTAAGTATTAACTCTAATTCTAATAATCTGTGATTTATTTTGTCAATGTGTTATAGATAGATCTAATGAACAGGGATATTAAATCACAATGACTATCTTTGTTATACATGTTAATAATTGTGGTGTTAACATGAATTAAAATAAGAGAAATGGCATAGTTCATTTATTTTCTTAATGTTTCTACCAAAGAAAAGAGTCCAACTGGAATGCCTGAACCAGAAAAACAGAAGAAAAGATCAGTCTTTTTTGGGAAGCAGTGGATTTGTTTATAAAGCAGGAAGAATGAACTGAGTTGATGACTAATGATGCACAATTCACAGTGACAAGACATAAGACAAGGTCCTTTTTCCTTTTTCTTGCAATAATTTGAATGAATATTGATCTAAGACAATAGGTGGAATGACATAACTCCATAATCCTTTCCAGAACCTAGATTTTTGTAATTTCAAAGCTCTGTGGTTGAAATATAAGAAAGGAAAGGCTGATTTGTCCAGAAGAATTGTGTATTTATATTAGGTTGTTCGTAAGTGGTAGAGAAAACAGGTGGATAAATATTAGAAAAGAAACTCAACTTTAAGTTAAAAATTTCTCACTTGTGAACAGACAGAATGAGCTGTGTTGGGAATGACCAAAAATTATTTGAATTCTGATTTGTGGAGGATATCTCCACAAATATACCAGGAAAAGAAAAAAAGGATTGTAATATTTTCTATTGTAAATTGCATGATTTTTAGGATATTGTTCAATATGTGAAATTCATTTAGCATCACCATCATATATAGTTTTTTTCCCTTTTTTATTTTTATTTATTTATTTGTTTGCTTCTTCCCATATTGATTCGTAATATTTGCACTGATTCTGGTTAAATTACTCCTATGGATTTTTAAATTCATAAACATTAAATCTCACATTCTAAAACATACCGGTCAAAATTTATTCTCACACTTTTATATAATATGATCATGTAAAATATTATATTCGTTTCATCATCAAGTTGCACACTCTGGAGGAAATTGTACTCTTTAACTCTAACATTTTATAAATTATAAATAAACATATGCATATATACACATGTATTTACAGAAAATATGTTCTTAGCATAATTTTTCAGAATATATATTACATATAATATTTAATTTACACAAATCTTACATAAAATTAAAAAAAAAAATCTTCCCCAGGCAAAACATATGTCCACAGATGGAATAAAGATCATATATGGAATAAATGATGTTTTTCTGTAATTTTATTATTTAATGCAGCATAAGGAAGAGGATAAATTTTTGTTATGAATTTTGATTGCCAGATTATACTTATTTATTTGTAAAATAGTATCAGACTATATTATGCATATATAATAAAATTAAAATGTCCAATATGCTTCCTTGAAACTTAAAAAGCTTGTTAGCGGTGTAGATCTTATTTTGCATTGCAAACTAATGAAAATGTTTTTAAAATGTGTTGAAAGATTTTATATTAATTAATTCATACACATTTTATTTTACTATTTTTGCATGTTGATGTATTCCACTATTATTTTGAGTAGAGTAACTCATTAGCATTTGACTACAGGCTGCTGTAGGAATAAAAAATAACTTTTAAAAGACAAGAAATGAATGTTTTCCATTTTTAATTTTTTATCCTGAAACAGTATACAGTCTTATTTTGGTTTAATTAAATGGTTTGACTTATTAAAAGCACTTCTTTTGGAAAATGGATTGTATAAAGTGATTACAAGTAATAAGAATGAAAATAAAGTGATATTCCATCATGGGAAATGCTGAGTAAGATGCCAGTGCGCTTTGACATTATGAAAGTTCATTGTTTCAGAAGGGAACATGGAAGCCCAGACTATCACAGAAACCCTAACTTTACTTCTCTGTTCCTTAGATACCATAAAGCATATAACTTCACCTATGGAAATCATAAACTTCCTTGTCCTAGTAGAAATGAGCATTCACAGTTGCAATAGTGAAATGAAATTACAAAGATATGTCCATGTTCAGAGTACATTATGCAGGACTCTTTCATGCTTAATTACTTACACAGGTATTAAATATCAGTGTTGTATCAAACATGTCATAGCGTCTTCTTTAATTTCTCATTTTTTATGTATTAATTTAATGGCATTCATGTTTTCCTCTTATTAATGCAAATTTGGATGTATTAGAACTTGTGTCTGAGATAATTATAAATCAAGGACATGCCTTTTACATAATTTAAGGTATGAAAATAAATGAAGGGAATGCCTTTTGAAAGGTTGGCTATTCTGTTCATTTCCCCACTATTAAAATCATTTATAACATAAGATTCTACACTGGTTATGTAATTCTCTTGGATCAGAAAATAGGAGAAGAAATGTTTATGCTACATTTTAATTACCCTCACCTTTTTCACTGGGGAAAACTTGCTCCATGGGAAGAAAACAAGTTCTTCCACAAAGAACTTAACGATATTCACCAGTATCCAAACACAATTGAGAGAACAAAGCAGAATGTGAGAGAGTCTCTGAGGGTGCCTGTGAGCAATGCAAGCAGGTAATGTGTTGTCTATGGTGGAAAACTTTCCCGTAAACTTTCCTTTCACTGTCTTGGATGAAACATGAAGTCTTTCCATTGTTTTGTACTCCTTCTTCTTCTCACAACAATAAAAACCCACATTCAATTTTGTAGCCAGGTTATTATATTAAGAAAATTCATTTCATTTTTTTTAAGTGACCTACCAGATTCAAAAGTCTGCGTTCTTTTAAGAATAAGCATTGCCCTTAAAGTGTATCCATACTTTTTGGGGGTTGTTTTCTTTTTTCATTACAAGGCCTGCCAGGACTTATGAGATGAAACAACCAAAGCGAACTTCTTCTGAAGTAAAGTGTTGTGAAAGCAGAGATGCTTGAAGTAGCTACTGAGGCTCCTTTGCAGTGTTAGAGGAATTAAATGCCACACTTCAAAAGCAAAAACAAAAAAGACTGCTAGGTACAGTCATATTATATATGTCAGATAAAAAAATAAAATAAAATCTGAGAAACCCAATAAAAAAAAAAAGCTGCCTAGCTGGGAATTATACAAAATTTTGATTGCATTTATACTACTGATCTGTTATATTTTATGCAACTTCCCATATCAAGATTACAGGATCCAAAATTACTCTTAAAGCCAAGTAAACATTTATATTATTTTAATCTACGTGCTTTTAATGCAGTAAGAATTACGTATAATCATAATGAGTATTTCCATTTACAGTGGTTATTTTATATAGCATGTTTTTCTCTAAATAGGCCCTTGAGAAGAATAAATAAATGTAGCTGAAATGTCTTGGTGTTTTACTTTAGTGTGATAAAATATTGAATGTTAAATATGACACCTATGCTATAAATACTAATTATTTTATCCTGCTACTGAGGGCCTAATCACAGCCTTGTTTACTGTTATTATTAGTATTATTATTTCTCTACTCTTTGTTTTTAATTTCAAAATACTAGACTGTTAACATGTTTTGTTTACATGCATTTTTTTTGTTTGTTTTTGTACAGATTGAGTCAAAGTTACAAGTGTGCCCTCAACCCAGATAGTGTGCATGGTACCAAGTATTTGTGAATTTGTTCACTCCTTCCTCTGCCCTCCTCCCAGCTTGATTTTTATTAAGATTTCCTTCCATATGTGAATTTATGTGTTTGTTTCTCCATTCTTATCATGTTTACTTACAAGAATAGCTTCAACCTCATATGAATGGAGAAGCATGAATAATATGTATTGAACTTTGATATGAGGACAATTAATGACATGGTGGGGCATGGAGGAAGGGGAGAGCAGACAGAGAGACAAGGAGGGAGGGGGTGAGGGAAAGGAAAAAAAAAAAAAGAAAGAAAATAGTTACTAATTCTCACATCAATTAGATTTAATTTTGACCAAAGTACATTACTTGAACATTAATTTTTAATTCAACTTGTTAATATGTTGTTTAGGATATTGCATACTCATTTATAAGTGAAATATGTTTGTAATTTCCCTTTATAATAATGTATTTTTTCCAACTTTAATATCGGGTGTATCCAGATAAAGGAGAATGATTTTGTTTTATTTCCTCTTTTTCTATTGTCTGTAAGATTTGGCATGATCTGTTTTTTGAAATTATCTTTTATTTTTATTTATAAATGTTAGTTGTCTATTTTTTGAGACTTTGGAAAAAAAATAATAAGAAGAAGTTAACTGATGACTTCATACTGAACCTCAGAGTCAAAGCATTCTATGATAGACATCCTCTTATCTGACAATGTGAATGTTACTTTTTTTTTGCATTATTATTATTATTGCTCAATATTTCATTGCAGCAATTATCTGATTTCTTTTCTGAATGTATTTATCTTTGTTCATTCTTTATGAGGTTTTTGTGTCTAGTCCTTATCTTAAACATTGTTACTGTTATTAAATGGTAAGCCTTTTTAATTTTGTGAAAGCAAAAAGTGGAAACCAAATAAACACATGCATATGTATAGATAAAATTTAAAAAAAAAAAAAAAAGAATAGCTTCAAGTTCCATCCAAGTTACTACAAAAGATACTTGATCACCATTTTTTATGGCTGAGTACTACTCCATATTGTGTATATACCACATTTTACTTATCCATTCATGTATTGGTGTTTAAAGATATCCCACATATTTTTGATTGTGAATTGTGCTGCTGTAAACATTTAAGTACAGAATCAGCATTGTTAAAATGGCTGTACTACCCAAAGTGATTTATAGGGGCTATCTTTTTCCAGACTTCAAGCTATAATACAAGTTACAAAGTAACCAAAAAATTACAGTACTGGCACAATAACAGTTATAGACCAATCGATCTGAACAGAGAATCCTGAAATGAAATCATCCTCTTATTCTCACCTGATTTTTGACAAAACAAATAAACACCTACCCTGGGAAAAAGAGATCGTGTTCAGTATATAATGCTGGGAAAACTGGATACTTGCACGTAAAAGACTGAAAAAGGATTTTCACCACTTATCACTCACAAAATTAACCCACAATGGACAAAGACTTAAACTTAAGGTAGAAAACGATAAGAATCATAGAAGAAAATGTTGATTGAAAGCTTCATGAATATCAGCCTGGGAAACAAATTCATGTAGAAGACCCAGAAACAATCACAGTAACAACAAAAATGGGACCTGATCAAATGAAAAAGCCTCTGCACAGTCAAGGACACAATCCAAAGAGCTTAATCAAATCAGCAACAAACAAACACACAACTTCATTAAAAAGTGGGGAAAAGAAATGAAATGAAACTTTTCAAATGACAATATACTACTGGTCAATAGAATCATGAAAAAAATGTTTAACTTCTGTAATCATTAGGGAAATGCAAATCAAAACCAGAGGGAGCTATCACATAACTCCACTGAGAATGGCTATTATATTCTTCTTAGTAAAGTATCTCAAGAATAGAAGAAAAAGTATCCAATGTACTCGGCCCTACTATGAAATTAGTTTATGGCTTTCATATGAAAGCTATAACCCAATTATAACCTAAAAATATGGGGAAGGGGGAGAGAGAGATGAGGGGAGGGAAGGAAGGAGGATGGTCTGAGGAAGGGTGATTGGTGGGATTACACCTATGGTGCATCTTATAAGGGTACATGTGAAACTTACTAAATGTAGAATATAAATGTCTTAACACAATAACTAAGAAAATGCCAGGAAGGCTATGTTAATTAGTGTGATGGAAATATGTCAAATGGTATATAAAACCAGTGTATGGTGCCCCATGACTGGCATTAATGTACACAGCTATGACTCAATAATAAATAAATTTTTTTAAAAGGTCTTGGCACTGGGCCATTGTAAAATTGAAAAAAAAAAATAATAAAAGTCCTCAAACAGCAAATGCTGGTGAGGATGTCAAGAGAAAGGAATACCTGTACACTGTTGGTGGGACTCCAAATTAGTACAACCTCTGTGGATAATTGTAGCAGGTATCTCAAACTTAAAGCAGACCTACCATTTGATGGAGGAATCCTGCTGCTAGGTATATTACCAATGGAAAACAAGGTCATTTCTTGAAAAGGACACTCACTATCTTTTTACACATTGAATTTCTTCATGAAATTGTTTGTTACAGTAATTCATTGTATTGGCAATGAATTTGACATTGTATTTAATCTTTCAATATAAACCTCTTAAATATGTGAACTACCAAGAACATTTTTTATCTTAGCTTTTGGGGTATGAGTTGAGGCCTTGAAAATAAGAGTGAAGGTGGCATTGTTTGAATATGAAAGTTGTAAAGCAAGGATGTATGCACATACTAGGCAGGGTAATAGCAAGTTTTGGAATTTTATATGTGGATAGCAATTTCACAGAATATAAAGCAATTCTTGTGTGGTTATAATAAATATTATGGTGACTGAACATAAGGGAAATGGAGTAGGAACTATAAGAATAGAAATGTAGGTTGTGGTCATGTTGAGAAGGTCATGAACACTTGGGAATTTGGATTCAATATGGTAGGCAATAAGATACCATAAGATTTGGGAGTATGGAACAAACACCTCAATATTAGTGTCTAGAAATTTTGACAGTGGCATTTTAGGAGGCGTGAATAGTGAGTCAGTTACCATAAAGTAAGTAATATTTTCAATAATCTGATCAGTATTTGTGAAAGAGAAAAAGAGGGTAAGTGTAAGGGATGTTGGTGACTTATTTTGACAGAGCTGGTCCTCACATTAATATGAGAGTTAAAAAATAATTAAACATGACTGCTGTCCTAGGACAGTTGGCAAACAAGACCATTTTATAATATTACATATTTTGCATTTTATGTTGATAATGATTCAGCTATTATAATATATGGCCTGCATATTTACAGGCAAAGGGAAAGAAAAAAACTGGAGTATCCTACAGGAATTTTCATAGTTTTTGCCTGGAAAAGACACACATCACTCTCAACACAATTCCTTGGCCAGAATCAATCAGCTTCACTATTTATAATAGGGCTGGAAAGCTTCCCTTGTGCACAGGATGAAAAGGAAAACCAGATATGAATAATCATATATAGTTGGTTACAGTAACCAATTAGTTTTCACGAATAAAGACAAAAGACATACATACTGATTTGCACACAACATCACAGAATTTAAGTAAAAAAAAAAAAAAATCGGAAAGAACGTCAAACACTCTTGATGAAGGATCGGAGGAAAGCAATAAGAAGACACAAATTCAACTTTTTGTAGTTTTCTTTAATATCACACTTTTTGTCATACAGTTCTTATTTTCCCAAGTAATGCTTCTTTTCACATCCATGTACATTCATTTACATACAGTAAAGTGCATGATATACAGCACAAAATGAAAACATTTATAGAAATATATAAAAATGTTTTATAGGAAATTAGTAATAACTGATTTCAATAGTTTTTCAGTCACTGAATCTTGGGATCAGATTTTACTAGCATGGGTCTCAAGTTTTATTCTAGGGAATCTATGTTTTCCTTAGAGGACACATTTGTTTTATATTCGTACATAAAGCCTTCTTTTTTTCCAAACATATTTTGTATATTTATGGCAAAACTTTTGTAATGTATTTGGCAGGAGGTTAAACTATAGCCTAATGCCTGTAGAGGCTGAGGCAGGTGGATTGCCTGACCTCACTTGTTCGAGATCAGCCTGAACAAGTGTGAGATCCCTTTCTAAAAAATAGCCGGTCATTGTGGCAGGTGCCTGTAGTCCTGGCTACTTGGGAGGTTGAGACTAAAGAATCATTCGAGCCTAAGAGTTTGAGGTTTCTGTGAGCTATGACATGATAGTACTCTACAGAGGGCAACAAGTGATACTGTCTCCAAAATTTAATTTAAAAAACTTAAAAATAAACCATAGCCTATATTCAGTATCAATCATTTGGATTAAAAAAAAAAATATATATATATATATATATATAAAATAAAGATCTCTCTCATCTATCTATTACTTATCTATAGCTATCCATATGTTCCAGGTATCATTTAGTTATTTATTAATTAGCCAGTTGGAGTGAGTTACTCATACTTCCTTTGCTATCATAACTGGAAGTGCATTTGCCTTTTCGTTTTTGTTTTTGAGGCAGAGTCAATATACCCGCCTCAGCTTCCCAAAGTGCTAAGATTATACAGGTGTCAGCTACCGTGCCTGACAATTTGCCTTTTTTTATGTTCATATGTTTAGAGCATTTTCACACATCATTAAAGGTAGAATATTTTTAAAATTATGTATAAATTGTTTGAATACAGCTTAATACCTCATTCTCACTTATTACTTTGTTTTAAATATTTAGCTTCTCTAAGATTATTGTAATTTACATTGTAATTAAAATTCTCTTTTTGTTTCTGCATGGTGATTATATATGAAAATTCCTAAATGTTGAAATTTCTACTTCATGATTTCTGCTATCACAGGATTTATTACCAAGTTTAATTCTAGTCTTGTATGACATCACTAATCTCTGAACAACTTTTCTAATATTGTTTAATTTCAAGTTATTTAACATTTTACAATCTTAACTATTTTTATTTTTGTTAATGATAATATTCCAAAATTTTACATACTTTTCATTAACTTTATTTCTCTTAGAATTTGGCTTTTCTTATCTATAGACTAACTTTTGGTAGTTAGGTTATTTAATATCATACTTTATGTCACACAATTCTTATTATTTTCCCACATAATGCTTCTTTTTAATGATCTTAATGCTATATTTGGATGTTCAGAAGAAAAGTTTTATTCACATGTATGCAAGTGCAAACAGGTTTTGCTGTACAATTTGGAAACCATTTTCCAAATTTATATGCATTTCATATTCTTTCTGACATTTTGTCTAAAAGGCAATACTATGGTGATCTCAAACTTATTCAGTATTTCTTTTATTATTAGATGTGGAATTTAGAGAAATTACTTATATATATTTTAATTTATCATAAATAAAGCAGATTTCCTAATTTTCTTTTTATATGAAATATATTAAAAGAATATATACACATGCACACATATAAAATCCTTAGCACAGGACCTAACAGAAAGTGAATGCTGTATGTATTATTACCATTGATATAATTTATGTATCCTCCATTGTATTTATGCTCAAAATCCTTTTTTTGGTTCATATAACTACTAAATAATGACAAGATAATTTCCACATTGATATCTTACTTTAAAATATTGACAGATTTTTATAACCTTCCAGGCTTATTATCCTTTGTAAATAAATCCATAATATATGACTGGTGTCATAATTTCAACTATAATAGAACTGGCAGCACTTTCGTGTAAATTTTCTATGATCATCCTTTCTAATATTTATAAAACAGATAAAGTAAGATGAATAAATGTCATTTTTTTTTAGTAGAACTGTGACCTCTTTAGAGACACTGAGTAATACGTTAATCCATTATGTAAAAGAAGGGTTTGATGTTTAACTGGGTTGACACAGAAGGGCTATTTTTCAGAGCAATGCTCTTATAATAATAAATTTACACCCATTTGTGGAAGGAAAAGATGTCATCATGTAAACATTTGCATTTTTAAGGGTACTGAAAATAAAATGCAGAAATAAAATGAAATATAGACATGTAGGAAATTTGACAGTTTCAAGATTAAGAGAAAATAACTAGAAAATTATCGGGATCTACAATACATATCCACATAACCAAAGGAAAACGGGGGAAAAAGAAGATATACAGAATAAATATTTTTCATTCTTTATATAGTACATAAAAATTAGATAATTAAAAATCATTTTTTATGAATATATCAAAAATAGTCTTTTCGGCAGTGAAAACTTCATTTTTTTATTTTTTCCTGTGTATGTTTCAGTCCTGCATTTTTCAATGTTTTATAATTAATAGTGACAGATATTGCTGTATTTGCCTCTCTTATCTTTTTCTACCTTGACATAATTATAGAAATTTTAGCTGGCAACATGGCAATTTTACAGCTAGACTTGATTACATGACAAGACAGTGAAAGAGAAACGTCATCTAGCCATTGGAATAAATGTCCTTAAAATCTAGGTGGCATTCATATCCTTCTCTCTATTGCTTTTCTTCTTTCTGTATTCTGAGGTCTGAAACATAGAAGTTACCACCTTGAACTTGGTGATTTAGGTCACGCGTTAAGGATATGTAAAACAGATAAAGTAAGTATCCTTATCACGTGTTAAGGATACTTTTAAGTAATCTGGAAGAGGCCTGTATCCCAAAGAACTTTGAGAAAGGTAGGACTAATTTTATCCTTGGATTACATACATCAAGACACACACACAGGAGAAAAATCTTTTCTCTAAAGCTATGGTATTTTAATTTACTGTCTCTCAAAACAAACTCTAAATTTATTAATGTTTTTTTTTTAATAATTCGATTAAACCTCATGACACTGTCAAGCTAACTTGAATCTTTCATATCCTTCCCTGCGTATCTCAGCCTTTTTTGTAGCAGGTTTGGGCTATGTTCTTAAGTCACCAATGGTCTCTACCTTGAAGTAATGTGTCATCCCTCTCTTCTTTCTGCTGAAACTCTGCCTTTATGGGGGAAATGATCCAGACAGGCCAGTCATAAATCAAGGAAGGGCACAAAGATTGTATCATATATTTTGTGAGTGAAATACATATTTCTATTCATTTAAATAATGTGATGGGGGGGGGTGAGGATGACTCTTGGGATAATTGCTTGAAATGTATTTTCTTTGTTTTCTGATTATTTTCAGGTCTATATCTTAAGTTTTTCATGTGAGAAATTATTGAAGTAAGGCCAAAAATTTCAGATCTTAAATGTTTTCAACAAAGTGCTCTAATTCTACAGAAAACGTAGACATGTGTTGCAACTGGCGGGCAAGATAGTAACAAGAAGGAATCTTTCATGTAGATTGTTTTATTGACACAAGTCACTATAGGATGTGACACTGAGATAAAAGACTTAGAGAAAAAGACAAAGGAAGGGAGGAAAGGTGAGAATAGAAAGAATGAAAGAAAAATATGTATTATTTCATTAGTGGCAAATTTTACTAATATCAATATTTTGATAATTTGAAATAAAATAAATTAAAAGTATATGCATATTCTGTTGGACATATTGACATTTTTCAAATGAATTAGATTCAATTTGAGGTGGAATAAAATGTGAAAGATGATTCATCTCCATTACTTGACAGCTCTAGCTATTTTATTCTTTTGTTTATTTGACTCCTGGAAACTGCAGATTATTTCTCATGATGGAAAAGATGTAAGGTGACTTTCTAAAGTAACCAGTGTACTACATGGATACCAAAATATAACTCTTTCAATTTTCAAATAATAAAACATTAGTGTCGCTTCCCACAGAAAGTACTGAGCTCATAGCATATGCTCTTCTTTTATAGAAATAAAAGCAAGGACTCAAATTTAATCCAAGCTAAAAAGTACATTCATAAGAGTTCCTTAGTAATATTTAAAATAGCTTTATTACCTAGAAAGATGTTTGTTTGGGAGGAAGGGAAGGATGGAAAGAAGGAAGGAAGGAAGGAAGAAAGGAAGGAAAGAAGGAAGGAGGGAGGGAGGGAGGGAGGAAGAAGAAATAAAAATAAACTGCTTTTTACTTTTATGATCTCCCTAATGGATACATAGACATAGATATAAATATGGAGATAGATATAAACATAGATCTAGGTCACTGATTCTTGCCTGGAAACAATTGTGGCCAACAGTGGACATCTGGCATAATCTGGGACAATTTTGCTTGTTACAATCTGGGGACTTGGTGCTATTGGCATCTGGTGGATAGAAGCCAGGTATGCAATTAAACATATTACAGTGTAAGGAAACATCCCACCCTGTTGTCTGTTTCCAAAATCAATAGTTTCAAGGTTATGACAAGTGCTAAAGCATCTGTTAGAGATATAAATATAAGAACTTTATCTTAATGATAATTAGGCATGTAAATAAATTATAATCTACAAGTTTTCTGAACCATTGCTTTTGTCTCATAACCTGATTATTTATACAAAAGTTTATTTATGGAACCCAGACCTTAGTAATCTATTTCTAGTACTTATGATGATAGCAAAGAAATGTTTACCTTCATACAATAACAATACAGTAGAACCTGCATAGTTAACCAGTTCCCTAACTTGAAAACCTCCTTAAATTGAGTTAATTTTCATAGACCAGACATGCATGTATTAGTACATTAGGCCTGGTTCCTAATATGGACCAGTTTCTTACAGTCCATGCAACTTACTAAGGTTCTATTATATTTGTGAAAAGTTAATATATTTAAGACATATCAATCATTAAGTCATCTTAAAACAAGATTTCAGTCTAAAACAAGAGAACCAGTGCACAGGTAGTTAAAACAACTTTCTCTCATTCATTTCTTTTAGTTATTTTTTTTCCGTTTTTTTTTTTTTTCCCTATTGATTACAAAGCAAATTGCCTTAAATTTCAATTGAAATTCTGATTATATAAGTCAATTTATCATGGCTTTGCAGAGTTCTTAAATAGAAGGTGACTAGAAAATGGGAAATTTGTTATGATTTTGGTCATTATATTTAGTATAATATGGTATAAACAGAATTATCCCACAATTAACTTTATAGAGTAGTTGTAATTAAATTAAATGGGCTACCTTGCATCGATAATCAAAATGTTCCTTGGAGTATAATAATTAAAGAGGGAAAAATTTATTTTAATAGAAAAGACATTATTTTGCAGGGTATTTAGATAATTTAAGAAATGTGGGTGGCTTCTTAATGAAATGAAAACTTTTGTTAAATTATCTATTTACAGTAAATATCTAGTAAATGCTTTCCATGTGCCTAGCATTGACCCAGGTCCTACTGACACAAAGGTGAATAAACTAAGTTTTGTCTCATACCTTACATATTATATAACACAGGGCATAAACAAATAAAAAATTCTTTTTTAAATGATGAGCAATTTAGAATTTTGAAGTGTGATGAAAAATAGAAAGGTGCTATGGTGACTGTATAAAAATTGGGAGAGTCTAACTCAAGGTGATCACACTACACAGAGATTACTAACAGAGTTAATATTTATCCTCATTCTTAAAACCTAAAAAGAAGACAGGAAGAAGAGTTAGAGAAAAAGAATATAGTCTGTGGAAATCTTCTGACAAGTTAAAGAGCTCAACCTGTTAGCTTGAAGATCACAAAGGTAGAGTACTCAAGATGATTCTTTGTGTATTAAAAATAAAATGTTATAGATTTAATTTGTATTTATTTTTATCTAAGGAATAAGGACTCCAGCATTACAAATGCTTAACACTTCGCAGACGACATGATCGTATATCTGGAAAACACTAGGGATTCTACTAGAAAACTTTTAGAAGTGATTAAGGAATACATCAATGTCTCAGGCTACAAAATCAACACCCACAAATCTGTAGCTTTTATATATACCAACAACAACCAAGCCGAGCAAACAGTCAAGGACTCTATTCCTTTCACAGTAGTGCCAAAGAAGATGAAATATTTGGGAGTATACCT